>CADDIJ020000948.1:0-10820 GCA_902809745.2 Tetradesmus lagerheimii | reverse complement strand
ATGCTCCTAGAATTATGTCAGACCACCACCGTGAACACCAAGCAAAAACAAGTCACGCATGGCATGCGGCTCGCCGACGATCGTTGCGACAATCTGACATGGTCCCATGCTTCGGTTCTTTTCTTGAGAATTTTATATCCGTCGTTAATAGTTGCCTGCATGCTCCTAGAATTATGTCAGACCACCACCGTGAACACCAAGCAAAAACAAGTCACGCATGGCATGCGGCTCGCCGACGATCATTGCGACAATCTGACCAGGTCCCATGCTTCGGTTCTTTTCTTGAGAATTTTATATCCGTCGTTTATAGTTGCCTGCATGCTCCTAGACTTATGTCAGACCACCACCGTGAACACCAAGCAAAAACAAGTCACGCATGGCATGCAGCTCGCCGACGATCGCTGCGACAATCTGACCAGGTCCCATGCTTCGGTGCTGGTCTGGAGAATTTTATATCCGTCGCTGAAAGTTGCCTGCATGCTCCTAGAATTATGTCAGACCACCACTGTGAACACCAAGCAAAAACAAGTCACGCATGGCATGCGGCTCGCCGACGATCGCTGCAACAATCTGACCAGGTCCCATGCTTTAGTGCTTGTCTGAAGGATTTTATATCCGTCGTTTATAGTTGTCTGCATGCTCGTAGAAATTGTTCAGACCACCACCGTGAACACCAAGCAAAAACAAGTCACGCATGGCATGCAGCTCGCCGACGATTTTTTTTTTTGACGTAAATTGGTTACATGGGCGGGACCAAGCAACAACGAATTTACTCTGAAAAAGATCCATGCTTCGGTGCTCGTCTGAGGGATTTTATATCCGTCGTTTATTGTTGCCTGCATGCTCCTAGAATTATGTCAGACCACCACCGTGAACACCAAGCAAAAACAAGTCATGCATGGCATGCGGCTCGCCGACGATCGTTGCGACAATCTGACCAGGTCCCATGCTTCGGTTCTTTTCTTGAGAATTTTATATCCGTCGTTAATAGTTGCCTGCATGCTCCTAGAATTATGTCAGACCACCACCGTGAACACCAAGCAAAAACAAGTCACGCATGGCATGCGGCTCGCCGACGATCATTGCGACAATCTGACCAGGTCCCATGCTTCGGTTCTTGTCTTGAGAATTTTATATCCGTCGTTTATAGTTGCCTGCATGCTCCTAGACTTATGTCAGACCACCACCGTGAACACCAAGCAAAAACAAGTCACGCATGGCATGCGGCTCGCCGACGATCGCTGCGACAATCTGACATGGTCCCATGCTTCGGTTCTTGTCTTGAGAATTTCTTATCCGTCGTTGAAAGTTGCCTGCATGCTCCTAGAATTATGTCAGACCACCACAGTGAACACCAAGCAAAAACAAGTCACGCATGGCATGCAGCTCGCCGACGATCGCTGCGACAATCTGACCAGGTCCCATGCTTCGGTGCTGGTCTGGAGAATTTTATATCCGTCGTTGAAAGTTGCCTGCATCCTCCTAGAAATATGTCAGACCACCACCGTGAACACCAAGAACAAACAAGTCACGCATGGCATGCGGCTCGCCGACGATCGCTGCGACAATCTGACCAGGTCCCATGCTTCGGTTCTTGTCTTGAGAATTTCTGATCCGTCGTTTATAGTTGCCTGCATGCTCCTAGAATTATGTCAGACCACCACCGTGAACACCAAGCAAAAACAAGTCACGCATGGCATGCAGCTCGCCGACGATCGCTGCGACAATCTGACCAGGTCCCATGCTTCGGTGCTGGTCTGGAGAATTTTTTATCCGTCGCTGAAAGTTGCCTGCATGCTCCTAGAATTATGTCAGACCACCACTGTGAACACCAAGCATAAACAAGTCACGCATGGCATGCGGCTCGCCGACGATCGTTGCGACAATCTGACCAGGTCCCATGCTTCGGTTCTTTTCATGAAAATTTTATATCCATCGTTTATAGTTGCCTGCATGCTCCTAGAAATATGTCAGACCACCACCGTGAACACCAAGCAAAAACAAGTCACGCATGGCATGCGGCTCGCCGACGATCATTTTTTTTTTTTGAAGCAAGAAAGTTACAAGGGCTGACCTACATAACTGTGCACTTGCTCCATAAAAAGATCCGTTGAGAGAATGAGGCAACCTTTTCCGCACTCACCCCACAGGTCTCTTGTACCAAGAGACACTGTCACACGATCATGCAGACAGCCCCGTGCGGGGCAGCCCCGAAAGGCATCCAGGACCTGACCGGGTGCCCAGACTCCACTAAAATCACAGTCACGCAATGACGTCCTGTGATGTGTAACAGACCGTGATTGGCCCTTGAAACAGAAGCTGTCCATCGTGTAACTGTCAGCTATCAATGCATGGTGACTTGCACACTTCTAAAAGCTGCACTTTACAGGCAGCATTACGCCACGCACACACACACACACACACACACACACAAGACGCCTATTTGCAGGTGAGGGATTGTCGCCGACGATCATTGCGACAATCTGACCAGGTCCCATGCTTCGGTTCTTTTTTTGAGAATTTTATATCCGTCGTTTACATTTGCCTGCATGCTCCTAGACTTATGTCAGACCACCACCGTGAACACCAAGCAAAAACAAGTCACTCATGGCATGCAGCTCGCCGACGATCGCTGCAACAATCTGACCAGGTCCCATGCTTTAGTGCTTGTCTGAAGGATTTTATATCCGTTGTTTATAGTTGTCTGCATGCTCTTAGAAATTGTTCAGACCACCACCGTGAACACCAAGCAAAAACAAGTCACGCATGGCATGCAGCTCGCCGACGATTTTTTTTTTTGACGTAAATTGGTTACATGGGCGGGACCAAGCAACAACGAATTTACTCTGAAAAAGATCCATGCTTCGGTGCTCGTCTGAGGGATTTTATATCCGTCGTTTATAGTTGCCTGCATGCTCCTAGACTTATGTCAGACCACCACCGTGAACACCAAGCAAAAACAAGTCACGCATGGCATGCGGCTCGCCGACGATCGCTGCGACATTCTGACATGGTCCCATGCTTCGGTTCTTGTCTTGAGAATTTCTTATCCGTCGTTGAAAGTTGCCTGCATGCTCCTAGAATTATGTCAGACCACCACCGTGAACACCAAGCAAAAACAAGTCACGCATGGCATGCGGCTCGCCGACGATCGCTTCGACAATCTGACCAGGTCCCATGCTTTAGTGCTTGTCTGAAGGATTTTATATCCGTCGTTTATAGTTGTCTGCATGCTCTTAGAAATTGTTCAGACCACCACCGTGAACACCAAGCAAAAACAAGTCACGCATGGCATGCAGCTCGCCGACGATTTTTTTTGACGTAAATTGGTTACATGGGCGGGACCAAGCAACAACGAATTTACTCTGAAATAGATCCATGCTTCGGTGCTCGTCTGAGGGATTTTATATATGTCGTTGAAAGTTGCCTGCATGCTCCTAGAATTATGTCAGACCACCACCGTGAACACCAAGCAAAAACAAGTCACGCATGGCATGCGGCTCGCCAACGATCGTTGCGACAATCTGACCAGGTCCCATGCTTCGGTTCTTTTCTTGAGAATTTTATATCCGTCGTTAATAGTTGCCTGCATGCTCCTAGAATTATGTCAGACCACCACCGTGAACACCAAGCAAAAACAAGTCACGCATGGCATGCAGCTCGCCGACGATCGCTGCGACAATCTGACCAGGTCCCATGCTTCGTTGCTGGTCTGGAGACTTTATATCCGTCGCTGAAAGTTGCCTGCATGCTCCTAGAATTATGTCAGACCACCACCGTGAACACCAAGCAAAAACAAGTCACGCATGGCATGCAGCTCGCCGACGATCGCTGCGACAATCTGACCAGGTCCCATGCTTCGGTGCTGGTCTGTAGAATTTTATATCCGTCGCTGAAAGTTGCCTGCATGCTCCTAGAATTATGTCAGACCACCACTGTGAACACCAAGCATAAACAAGTCACGCATGGCATGCGGCTCGCCGACGATCGCTGCGACATTCTGACATGGTCCCATGCTTCGGTTCTTTTCTTGAGAATTTTATATCCGTCGTTTATAGTTGCCTGCATGCTCCTAGAATTATGTCAGACCACCACCGTGAACACCAAGCAAAAAAAGTCACGCATGGCATGCGGCTCGCCGACGATCGCTGCGACAATCTGACATGGTCCCATGCTTCGGTTCTTGTCTTGAGAATTTCTTATCCGTCGTTGAAAGTTGCCTGCATGCTCCTAGAATTATGTCAGACCACCACCGTGAACACCAAGCAAAAACAAGTCACGCATGGCATGCAGCTCGCCGACGATTGCTGCACCAGGTCCCTCACTTTTTTTTTGCATCCCATGCTTCGGCTCTTTTCTTGAGAATTTTATATCCGTCGTTTATAGTTGCCTGCATGCTCCTAGACTTATGTCAGACCACCACCGTGAACACCAAGCAAAAAAAGTCACGCATGGCATGCGGCTCGCCGACGATCGCTGCGACAATCTGACATGGTCCCATGCTTCGGTTCTTGTCTTGAGAATTTCTTATCCGTCGTTGAAAGTTGCCTGCATGCTCCTAGAATTATGTCAGACCACCACCGTGAACACCAAGCAAAAACAAGTCACGCATGGCATGCAGCTCGCCGACGATCGCTGCAACAATCTGACCAGGTCCCATGCTTTAGTGCTTGTCTGATGGATTTTATATCCGTCGTTGAAAGTTGTCTGCATGCTCTTAGAAATTGTTCAGACCACCACCGTGAACACCAAGCAAAAACAAGTCACGCATGGCATGCGGCTCGCCGACGATCGCTGCGACATTCTGACATGGTCCCATGCTTCGGTTCTTTTCTTGAGAATTTTATATCCGTCGTTAATAGTTGCCTGCATGCTCCTAGAAATATGTCAGACCACCACCGTGAACACCAAGAAAAAACAAGTCACGCATGGCATGCGGCTCGCCGACGATCATTGCGACAATCTGACCAGGTCCCATGCTTCGATTCTTTTCTTGAGAATTTTATATCCGTCGTTTATAGTTGCCTGCATGCTCCTAGAAATATGTCAGACCACCACCGTGAACACCAAGAACAAACAAGTCACGCATGGCATGCGGCTCGCCGACGATCGCTGCGACATTCTGACATGGTCCCATGCTTCGGTTCTTTTCTTGAGAATTTTATATCCGTCGTTAATAGTTGCCTGCATGCTCCTAGAAATATGTCAGACAACCACCGTGAACACCAAGCAAAAACAAGTCACGCATGGCATGCGGCTCGCCGACGATCATTGCGACAATCTGACCAGGTCCCATGCTTCGGTTCTTTTCTTGAGAATTTTATATCCGTCGTTTATAGTTGCCTGCATGCTCCTAGAATTATGTCAGACCACCACCGTGAACACCAAGCAAAAACAAGTCACGCATGGCATGCGGCTCGCCGACGATCGCTGCGACAATCTGACATGGTCCCATGCTTCGGTTCTTGTCTTGAGAATTTCTTATCCGTCGTTTACATTTGCCTGCATGCTCCTAGACTTATGTCAGACCACCACCGTGAACACCAAGCAAAAACAAGTCACGCATGGCATGCGGCTCGCCGACGATCGTTGCGACAATCTGACATGGTCCCATGCTTCGGTTCTTTTCTTGAGAATTTTATATCCGTCGTTAATAGTTGCCTGCATGCTCCTAGAAATATGTCAGACCACCACCGTTAACACCAAGCAAAAACAAGTCACGCATGGCATGCGGCTCGCCGACGATCATTGCGACAATCTGACCAGGTCCCATGCTTCGGTTCTTTTCTTGAGAATTTTATATCCGTCGTTTATAGTTGCCTGCATGCTCCTAGACTTATGTCAGACCACCACCGTGAACACCAAGCAAAAACAAGTCACGCATGGCATGCGGCTCGCCGACGATCGCTGCGACAATCTGACATGGTCCCATGCTTCGGTTCTTGTCTTGAGAATTTCTTATCCGTCGTTGAAAGTTGCCTGCATGCTCCTAGAATTATGTCAGACCACCACCGTGAACACCAAGCAAAAACAAGTCACGCATGGCATGCAGCTCGCCGACGATCGCTGCGACAATCTGACCAGGTCCCATGCTTCGGTGCTGGTCTGGAGAATTTTATATCCGTCGTTGAAAGTTGCCTGCATGCTCCTAGACTTATGTCAGACCACCACCGTGAACACCAAGCAAAAACAAGTCACTCATGGCATGCAGCTCGCCGACGATCGCTGCAACAATCTGACCAGGTCCCATGCTTTAGTGCTTGTCTGAAGGATTTTATATCCGTCGTTTATAGTTATCTGCATGCTCTTAGAAATTGTTCAGACCACCACCGTGAACACCAAGCAAAAACAAGTCACGCATGGCATGCAGCTCGCCGACGATTTTTTTTTGACGTAAATTGGTTACATGGGCGGGACCAAGCAACAACGAATTTACTCTGAAAAATATCCATGCTTCGGTGCTCGTCTGAGGGATTTTATATCCGTCGTTTATAGTTGCCTGCATGCTCCTAGAATTATGTCAGACCACCACCGTGAACACCAAGCAAAAACAAGTCACGCATGGCATGCGGCTCGCCGACGATCGCTGCGACATTCTGACATGGTCCCATGCTTCGGTTCTTGTCTTGAGAATTTCTTATCCGTCGTTGAAAGTTGCCTGCATGCTCCTAGAATTATGTCAGACCACCACCGTGAACACCAAGCAAAAACAAGTCACGCATGGCATGCGGCTCGCCGACGATCGTTGCGACAATCTGACCAGGTCCCATGCTTCGGTTCTTTTCTTGAGAATTTTATATCCGTCGTTAATAGTTGCCTGCATGCTCCTAGAAATATGTCAGACCACCACCGTGAACACCAAGCAAAAACAAGTCACGCATGGCATGCGGCTCGCCGACGATCGCTGCGACAATCTGACCTGGTCCCATGCTTCGGTTCTTGTCTTGAGAATTTATTATCCGTCGTTGAAAGTTGCCTGCATGCTCCTAGAATTATGTCAGACCACCACCGTGAACACCAAGCAAAAACAAGTCACGCATGGCATGCAGCTCGCCGACGATCGCTGCGACAATCTGACCAGGTCCCATGCTTCGGTGCTGGTCTGTAGAATTTTATATCCGTCGCTGAAAGTTGCCTGCATGCTCCTAGACTTATGTCAGACCACCACCGTGAACACCAAGCAAAAACAAGTCACGCATGGCATGCGGCTCGCCGACGATCGCTGCGACAATCTGACATGGTCCCATGCTTCGGTTCTTGTCTTGAGAATTTCTTATCCGTCGTTTACATTTGCCTGCATGCTCCTAGAATTATGTCAGACCACCACCGTGAACACCAAGCAAAAACAAGTCACGCATGGCATGCGGCTCGCCGACGATCGCTGCGACAATCTGACATGGTCCCATGCTTCGGTTCTTGTCTTGAGAATTTCTTATCCGTCGTCGAAAGTTGCCTGCATGCTCCTAGAAATATGTCAGACCACCACCGTGAACACCAAGCAAAAACAAGTCACGCATGGCATGCGGCTCGCCGACGATCATTGCGACAATCTGACCAGGTCCCATGCTTCGGTTCTTTTCTTGAGAATTTTATATCCGTCGCTGAAAGTTGCCTGCATGCTCCTAGACTTATGTCAGACCACCACCGTGAACACCAAGCAAAAACAAGTCACGCATGGCATGCGGCTCGCCGACGATCGCTGCGACAATCTGACCAGGTCCCATGCTTCGGTTCTTGTCTTGAGAATTTCTTATCCGTCGTTGAAAGTTGCCTGCATGCTCCTAGAATTATGTCAGACCACCACCGTGAACACCAAGCAAAAACAAGTCACGCATGGCATGCAGCTCGCCGACGATCGCTGCGACAATCTGACCAGGTCCCATGCTTCGGTGCTGGTCTGGAGAATTTTATATCCGTCGTTGAAAGTTGCCTGCATCCTCCTAGAAATATGTCAGACCACCACCGTGAACACAAAGAACAAACAAGTCACGCATGGCATGCGGCTCGCCGACGATCGCTGCGACAATCTGACATGGTCCCATGCTTCGGTTCTTGTCTTGAGAATTTTATATCCGTCGTTAATAGTTGCCTGCATGCTCCTAGAAATATGTCAGACCACCACCGTGAACACCAAGCAAAAACAAGTCACGCATGGCATGCAGCTCGCCGACGATCATTGCGACAATCTGACCAGGTCCCATGCTTCGGTTCTTTTCTTGAGAATTTTTTATCCGTCGTTTATAGTTGCCTGCATGCTCCTAGAAATATGTCAGACCACCACCGTGAACACCAAGCAAAAACAAGTCACGCATGGCATGCGGCTCGCCGACGATCGCTGCGACATTCTGACATGGTCCCATGCTTCGGTTCTTTTCTTGAGAATTTATTATCCGTCGTTTACATTTGCCTGCATGCTCCTAGAAATATGTCAGACCACCACCGTGAACACCAAGCAAAAACAAGTCACGCATGGCATGCGGCTCGCCGACGATCTTTGCGACAATCTGACAAGGTCCCATGCTTCGGTTCTTTTCTTGAGAATTTTATATCCGTCGTTTATAGTTGCCTGCATGCTCCTAGACTTATGTCAGACCACCACCGTGAACACCAAGCAAAAACAAGTCACGCATGGCATGCGGCTCGCCGACGATCGCTGCGACAATCTGACATTTTGTCCCATTGCCTCTGGTTCCCCTCTGGTTCCTTTGAGAATTTTATATCCGTCGTTAATTTCAGTTTCTTCGCTCCTTCGCATGCCTTCAGGAAATATGTCAGACCACCACCGTGAACACCAAGCAAAAACAAGTCACGCATGGCATGCGGCTCGCCGACGATCATTGCGACAATCTGACCAGGTCCATTGCTTCGGTTCTTTTCTTGAGAATTTTATATCCGTCGTTTATAGTTGCCTGCATGCTCCTAGACATATCTCAGACCACCACCGTGAACACCAGCAAAACAAGTCACGCATGGCATGCGGCTCGCCGACGATCGCTGCGACATTCTGACATGGTCCCATGCTTCGGTTCTTGTCTTGAGAATTTCTTATCCGTCGTTGAAAGTTGCCTGCATGCTCCTAGAATTATGTCAGACCACCACCGTGAACACCAAGCAAAAACAAGTCACGCATGGCATGCGGCTCGCCGACGATCGTTGCGACAATCTGACCAGGTCCCATGCTTCGGTTCTTTTCTTGAGAATTTTATATCCGTCGTTTATAGTTGCCTGCATGCTCCTAGACTTATGTCAGACCACCACCGTGAACACCAAGCAAAAACAAGTCACGCATGGCATGCAGCTCGCCGACGATCGCTGCAACAATCTGAACAGGTCCCATGCTTTAGTGCTTGTCTGAAGGATTTTATATCCGTCGTTGAACGTTGTCTGCATGCTCTTAGAAATTGTTCAGACCACCACCGTGAACACCAAGCAAAAACAAGTCACGCATGGCATGCAGCTCGCCGACGATTTTTTTTTTTTTGACGTAAATTGGTTACATGGGCGGGACCAAGCAACAACGAATTTACTCTGAAAAAGATCCATGCTTCGGTGCTCGTCTGAGGGATTTTATATCCGTCGTTTATAGTTGCCTGCATGCTCCTAGAATTATGTCAGACCACCACCGTGAACACCAAGCAAAAACAAGTCACGCATGGCATGCGGCTCGCCGACGATCGCTGCGACATTCTGACATGGTCCCATGCTTCGGTTCTTGTCTTGAGAATTTCTTATCCGTCGTTGAAAGTTGCCTGCATGCTCCAAGAAATATGTCAGACCACCACCGTGAACACCAAGCAAAAACAAGTCACGCATGGCATGCGGCTCGCCGACGATCGCTGCAACAATCTGACCAGGTCCCATGCTTTAGTGCTTGTCTGAAGGATTTTATATCCGTCGTTTATAGTTGTCTGCATGCTCTTAGAAATTTTTCAGACCACCACCGTGAACACCAAGCAAAAACAAGTCACGCATGGCATGCAGATCGCCGACGATTTTTTTTTGACGTAAATTGGTTACATGGGCGGGACCAAGCAACAACGAATTTACTCTGAAAAAGATCTATGCTTCGGTGCTCGTCTGAGGGATTTTATATATGTCGTTGAAAGTTGCCTGCATGCTCCTAGAATTAAGGTCAGACCACCACCGTGAACACCAAGCAAAACAAGTCACGCATGGCATGCGGCTCGCCGATTGATCGTTGCGACAATTCGACCAGGTCCCATGCTTCGTAAGTTCTTTCTGAGAATTTTATATCCGTCGTTATTGCCTGCATGTCTTGTGTTGCGTCAGACCACCTCACCGTGAACACCAAGCAAAACAAGTCACGCATGGCATGCGGCTCGCCGACGATCGCTGCGACAATCTGACCTGGTCCCATGCTTCGGTTCTGTCTGAGAATTTCTTGTATCCGTCGTTGAAAGTTGCCTGCATGCTCCTAGAAATATGTCAAAACACCACTGTGAACACCAAGCAAAAACAAGTCGCGCATGGCATGCAGCTCGCCGACGATCGCTGCGACAATCTGACCAGGTCCCATGCTTCGGTTCTTTTCTTGAGAATTTCTTATCCGTCGTTTACATTTGCCTGCATGCTCTTAGAAATTGTTCAGACCACCACCGTGAACACCAAGCAAAAACAAGTCACGCATGGCATACGGCTCGCCGACGATCGCTGCGACAATCTGACATGGTCCCATGCTTCGGTTCTTGTCTTGAGAATTTCTTATCCGTCGTTTACATTTGCCTGCATGCTCCTAGAAATATGTCAGACCACCACCGTGAACACCAAGCAAAAACAAGTCACGCATGGCATGCGGCTCG
>CADDIJ020000946.1:0-26893 GCA_902809745.2 Tetradesmus lagerheimii | reverse complement strand
GTGGAATAGAGCTGCTGATGTCAAGCATTATATTGCACTTGAGCCTTGGGTGATACAGATACTACATAGCACCACACTGCACTTCGTGATACGTTGATACATATGTTCAGCAGCTTCTTGTGGCAGCAAATTGTTGAGCTCAGTTTCTGCAAATTATAAGTGTGAAGTGCGATCTGATGCATGCCTTAGCATGCCAGCTAGCATGCCTTGTATGTCATTCTTGGACCTTCTGTGAATTGCCACTGTCATGCCAGCTAGCATGCCTTGTATGTCATTCTTGGACCTTCTGTGAATTGTCACTGTCATGCAGCTATGCGCATGATCTTTGTTTGGGAGCTTCTGCCCAGCACAGAGCTCCTTCTACACTTGAATTTTGCTACAGATCTGTCGACTGGCTGAACATAACTTAGGTGCTTGGCTTTGTTATATGCTTTGCTGAGACGAACGATAAGCAGCAGCGGCAGCTGCCTTGTCGAAAGTCTTGGGCAATAAACTGCTCTCTCTCTCTCGCCAGTTTGCCACAGCCCTGAGTTACTATTGTGAGCCTCTTTTGGCTTGTGGAGTGTCGCTGATCTGTTGCAACGCAATTCTGGACTTGCCAGTTTCTGCACTTGTGTTCTAGGGCGCAAGCTGCGATCCAGCTGAAACCTGTATTGTTGTATACAACACAGTTTGAGGCACTGATCACTTCTGGTGCTGTCAAGGTTGCAGGAGACAGTTTGCAGTTCTGCAGGCAAGGCATGTCATTCTGCTGCAGGGGTGCTGCAGCATGGCTACTGTAGCTTGAGTCCCAATCCTCAGCACCGTGCATGAGAAATGCAACCATAGAGTTACACCACATGTGTTACAGCATGTTGGCTGGTGAAACATACTGTTGATGCATCTGTACACAGCTGACAGCTCAATTTGTATCTGGCATCTATTTGGGAACTGTTGTATGTATCATTCTGTGCTGCTGCAGCTGGCACTGTTTATCTATACTGCACCTGTCTATGGATCACTGATCATGATGATTGTGACCATGATCCCAGAATGATGGTTGCTGCTCACTGCACTGCTGTGTAAGGATCTGGCATATAAGCAGGATCTGTCACAGCGAATCTCTGCACAGCAGGCACTTTGGTGTGCTTGGCGACACAGCGTACTGCTTGGAGCCTCTTGTACTGCTTCATTTGTATCTGGCGCAGCTGAGGAGTATGCATTACTTTATGTACTACATCAGGCTGATGCGCACTGCCTTGCTAGCAATTGCAATTTATGACTTGTGTTTTAAGCTGTAGATAACGGCCTTGTGTTGGTCATCCTTGGCTTTGCATTTTATACGGTGCACCCTAGAGGCCTCTTGTACTGTGCCGCACAGGCTTTGCTGTGTGATCAAGCAACATTGTAGTTGACTAGTCGTCCACGTCTTACTGGTTTACCAGCCTGTCTGTGATGCTGGCATAGGTTGCTGGTTTTGAACAGCTCACAGCTTCAAGCATGCTGTCACAGCGCATTCGGAATGCGCTGCTACTATAGTAGGGTAGCTACCCAACACTGCTTTGATATGGTGGCATGCTGTCTGCTGCGTGAGCAGTGGATAGCAGTGGCTCAGAACCTGGGCCTTGCCTCGAGCACTGCTCGAGTATCTGGCAGATACTGTTGTGTGTCAATGTGATACTGTTGTGTGTCAATGTGATACTGGTGTGTGTCAATGTGATACTGGTGTGTGTCAATGTGATACTGGTGTGTGTCAATGGGGTTGACGTGCCGATCCGTGTGCATTCTGCTCTGTAGAACGGCATACGAGGGCTTAAGAAGGGCCTTTCGTCACAGTGACAGCATCACCTGTGTGGCTGGCATGGTGGGCAGACCACATCATGCATCGTGGGTCTTGATTAATGTGTAATCAACTAGTTGTGTTTTACGTTGTCTTATTTCAGAAAGCAGTCATGTCTCCGGTGCGACAGCATCACAGCATCCTCCCAGCCGTGCTGCGTACTGCGCACTGCATGCAGCCTCTCAGCAACAGCTGCTGGGTGCGAGTGTCACCCGCCTGATGACAACACTTCAAGAGCAACGGCAGACACATAGGTGCCTATACTGTTGGGTTATCCCGGCTATCATCGTGTTTGCAACCTTTGAAGTGGGTGTTGGCTTTGGTTGCTGTCACATGGCCGTTGCAGGCTTGGCGTCGAGTGACAAGTTTTGGCACTTGCACTGCTGAAGCTTAGCTCCATCAAAGCCGTGAACGCATAGCCTATCATTCAATTTGTAGCTACACCGCTTACCTGTTCACTTGCGCGTAGCCCTGAGAGCTGACGGGCACACCAATCGCCGTCCCAACATGCTTGCAATACCTAGCGTCCTGCTCCTGCTGGGCTTGGTGTTATGCTCGGGGGCATGCATACATATGTATGGCACCGTTCAAGAGGGACTGGTCAGTAGCAGCTGCTTGGATCAGCACATGCTTGGCAAGCTTCGCAGGGGCTTCGATACTGCTTACCACCTCACGACAACAAGTCCAATTGTTGATCATATAACTTGCGCCCCATTGAATTTGCAGGAGAAGAGCGGCGTGCACTTCACATACGCGTGAGACTTTATAGTGCCACCCACGTCTACGTAACACCAGCCTGCCATGTGGGAAGGATCATGCAGCATTAGGAGTGATGCAGAAAACATGAAAACACACAAATAAGACTATTCATCTGGCTCGCCGCGCAATGGGCCCTTGCCGGCAGATAGCTCCTGTTGCTGCTGATGTGCTGCTCATGACCCAAAAGAACAGCACGCTTCCGCAACGATCCATACTTGTCATAATGTAGACAAAAAGATCCAACCTCGATGTTGTACTGCAGGTACAATGGACTTGACTGGCCCGGAGAGTTTGAAAGCTGCAGGGTGAGTAATGTTGTAGACAGTAGCTTATGAGATTGTGGGAGAGTGACGTAGCAGCAGTCAACTGCCACGAGCTATGTGGCTGGTGTGCACCAAGCACTTGAAACACCTGGCACAATGCATGCTGAAATGCATGGCCTAGATGGTGTCTCTCAAGCTGCTTTTGTGTCACTTTGAACCACCAGGGCACCGAGCAGAGCCCCATCCTGGCTGGTGTTGCACCAAGGACTTGCTAGCATGCTGTACTGCATGGCCTATGGTGTCGTTCAAGCTGTTTATTATGTAATTTTTCGCCTCCTGCAGGGCACCAAGCAGAGCCCCATCCTGCTGCCAACCACCGGCACAGCAGGTGAGCAGAAGCAGCAGCAGCAACTACAGCTGCTGAAATACTGAAGAAGAAGCAGTATGTAGAAACACCTGGCACAATGCATGGCCTGGCACCAAGCAGAGCCCCATCCTGCTGCCATAGCAGGTGAGAGGCAGCAGCACCAGCAGCAGCAGCAACAGCAGCAGCTGACCTTAAAAGAAGAAGCAATATGGTGTTTTCTGGAGCTTTAGGGCTGCGCACATGAGCACTGCAGGCGCTGCTGTTTCAGCAAACATGCACAGCAGGCCATGCATGCCTGTGGGAGCCAACACAGTCAGGAAAAAACACCCTGCAGTGCCATACAGCGTTACTTGCTATCCTTGCTTTATGGCAGCTGATTTCAACTGAGTTGGCCATGCATGAAGTTGACAGGCAAACCCAATGGATTGCCCCTGCTCTCAGAGCAAAGGCTTTCACTGCTGCTGCTGCTGCTGCTGCTTGCTGCTGATACCTGCGCAATCATATTGCATATGTGCCTGTGCAGGCAAGTCTCTGCCGTCTGCTGGCGCCAAGTCGTCCTTCAGCTACGGCAAGCTGAGCAGCCCCGTCATAACCAACAACGGCCACACGCTGCAGGTGGCACTGCCACCAGACTTCAAGTCAGACGTCGCCATCCCAATCAGGGGTGAGCCTGTTCAAGCTATCACAAACCTTAAAGCTTTATGTAGCTGTGAGGCCTGCGTGCAAGCTTCCTGCTGCTGCTGCTGCTGCTGTGGCTGTGGGGCATGCCTGCTGCTGGTGCAGGGAGGCTGCATTCCACTCGTGCACGCATCTGCTTCTGAGAATAACACGTGTCACAGCAGAGTTGTGTTGAAGTATCGACCCCTGCACTTTGCTGCCGCAGGTGACAAGAAGACAGCCAAGTCCACATCCATTGTCAGCAGCACCGCCCCAGTCAGCGGCAGCGTAAAGGCAACTCCAGCTCAGTTCCACTTCCACTCCCATTCTGAACACATCGTGGCAGGAGCCGAGTACGCCCTTGAGATGCACATCGTGCATTTCGTCAAGGGTGATCAGCTGCCAGCATGTGGAGAGAAGGGATGCCCTGTTGTGCTTGGCATCATGCTTGCGCTGACAAACGATGAGTCCAAAGTTTCCCCAGATCTGCGTAAGATCATCGACGCAATGCCACTGAACGAGGGCGACAGCAACACCATCCAGGGAACGATCGATGTCAACGCACTGCTGCCAAGCAACCGCACATACGTGACGTACGAGGGATCCCTGACTGCTCCGCCCTGCAAGTGAGTATCGCTGCTGGCGCAGTCGGACAGCGCAGCGCAACAGTATGCATGCATGCACATGGCCAGTGAAGCTGAGCTGAGTGATGATGGCGGACTGTGACCCTTGCATTCATCACGCAGTGAGGGCCTGCTGTAGCATGTCATGCTGTCCCCCAATCAAGATCAGCCAGAGGCTGCTGACAAAGTGTTGATCTGCAAACCCCCTCATGTCTCTGTCCTTTGCTGCTCTGCCACTTCACGCAGTGAGGGCCTGCTGTGGCACGTGATGCTCACCCCAATCAAGATCAGCCAGAGCCTGCTCACAAAAACCACACAGATCGGATCTGCAGTCTTCTCACTTCTCCTCACTCTCTTTTGCTCTCTTTTGCTGCTGTGCATGCATCACGCAGTGAGGGCTTGCTGTGGCACATGATGCTCACACCCATCAAGATCAGCCAGAGCCTGCTCACAAAGCGTTGATCTGCACATTACTCAAGCCTCAGCTGCTCTGCCGTCTCCTGCAGTGAGGGTCTGCCGTGGCACGTGATGCTCAACCCCATCAAGATCAGCCAGAGCCTGCTGACTAAGTACCTGGAGTTAGTTGGGGACCTGATGTGCAGCCCAAGCAACGCGGCTGTCGCTCAGGAGCTTGGCAAGCCAGAAATGTACTTCAAGCCACCACCAGTAAACAAAGGTGCGTTGAGGCGTGTTGAGGATGCAGAATCATTAGATGCAAAGGCTTGCTTGTAGCTGGCAGGGCCATGCTATGACGTCTAGGCTGGTGTTCGACCGATGCGGTTGGAACTTCTGCTGTTGTTGCTGAATAGAGGAGACGCGTGACGTGCTGTAGCCTTGGGCATACTGCTGTATATCTGTGACTGCATTGTCTTGCAGAAACGTATAACTTTGAATGCAGCTTCAGAGATGCAATTGCAGTGCCACTTCAAGTGTGCAAGTGCAGCAAGGTTGAACCACTGCTGCTGCTGCTGCTGCTGTTGTAACGGTGCTGCAGACGGCTGCCGTAAGATTGCCAACGGCCACAACTGGCGCATGACGCAGCCCCTTAACGGACGCACCCTGCAGCTGGGTGCATTCTAAGCTGCGTGCAACAGCAATGCAGTGTCATCCCCTGCAGCTGGGTGCATTCTAAGCAGCATGCATGATGCAACAGCAATGCAGTGTCGCAAGGTACCGCAGAGCACTGTTGGGCAGGAGGAGAGAGACATGGCAGCAGCTACATGGCTGCAGCAGAGCACTCGAGTGAATGCACCGCATGAGCGTGCAGGCACAGCATGGCCGAGTGATGCACATGTGGCTTGCATTATGCTTGTGCATAGCATCAAGGAAAGACAGCAGAGCGTGCACCAGCTGTTATTCAGGATGCAGCAATTGAGCGCAGCATTGGCAAGGTTTTGTCATGATTGCAGGACATCTGCTGTGGAATAGAGCTGCTGATGTCAAGCATTATATTGCACTTGAGCCTTGGGTGATACAGATACTACATAGCACCACACTGCACTTCGTGATACGTTGATACATATGTTCAGCAGCTTCTTGTGGCAGCAAATTGTTGAGCTCAGTTTCTGCAAATTATAAGTGTGAAGTGCGATCTGATGCATGCCTTAGCATGCCAGCTAGCATGCCTTGTATGTCATTCTTGGACCTTCTGTGAATTGCCACTGTCATGCCAGCTAGCATGCCTTGTATGTCATTCTTGGACCTTCTGTGAATTGTCACTGTCATGCAGCTATGCGCATGATCTTTGTTTGGGAGCTTCTGCCCAGCACAGAGCTCCTTCTACACTTGAATTTTGCTACAGATCTGTCGACTGGCTGAACATAACTTAGGTGCTTGGCTTTGTTATATGCTTTGCTGAGACGAACGATAAGCAGCAGCGGCAGCTGCCTTGTCGAAAGTCTTGGGCAATAAACTGCTCTCTCTCTCGCCAGTTTGCCACAGCCCTGAGTTACTATTGTGAGCCTCTTTTGGCTTGTGGAGTGTCGCTGATCTGTTGCAACGCAATTCTGGACTTGCCAGTTTCTGCACTTGTGTTCTAGGGCGCAAGCTGCGATCCAGCTGAAACCTGTATTGTTGTATACAACACAGTTTGAGGCACTGATCACTTCTGGTGCTGTCAAGGTTGCAGGAGACAGTTTGCAGTTCTGCAGGCAAGGCATGTCATTCTGCTGCAGGGGTGCTGCAGCATGGCTACTGTAGCTTGAGTCCCAATCCTCAGCACCGTGCATGAGAAATGCAACCATAGAGTTACACCACATGTGTTACAGCATGTTGGCTGGTGAAACATACTGTTGATGCATCTGTACACAGCTGACAGCTCAATTTGTATCTGGCATCTATTTGGGAACTGTTGTATGTATCATTCTGTGCTGCTGCAGCTGGCACTGTTTATCTATACTGCACCTGTCTATGGATCACTGATCATGATGATTGTGACCATGATCCCAGAATGATGGTTGCTGCTCACTGCACTGCTGTGTAAGGATCTGGCATATAAGCAGGATCTGTCACAGCGAATCTCTGCACAGCAGGCACTTTGGTGTGCTTGGCGACACAGCGTACTGCTTGGAGCCTCTTGTACTGCTTCATTTGTATCTGGCGCAGCTGAGGAGTATGCATTACTTTATGTACTACATCAGGCTGATGCGCACTGCCTTGCTAGCAATTGCAATTTATGACTTGTGTTTTAAGCTGTAGATAACGGCCTTGTGTTGGTCATCCTTGGCTTTGCATTTTATACGGTGCACCCTAGAGGCCTCTTGTACTGTGCCGCACAGGCTTTGCTGTGTGATCAAGCAACATTGTAGTTGACTAGTCGTCCACGTCTTACTGGTTTACCAGCCTGTCTGTGATGCTGGCATAGGTTGCTGGTTTTGAACAGCTCACAGCTTCAAGCATGCTGTCACAGCGCATTCGGAATGCGCTGCTACTATAGTAGGGTAGCTACCCAACACTGCTTTGATATGGTGGCATGCTGTCTGCTGCGTGAGCAGTGGATAGCAGTGGCTCAGAACCTGGGCCTTGCCTCGAGCACTGCTCGAGTATCTGGCAGATACTGTTGTGTGTCAATGTGATACTGTTGTGTGTCAATGTGATACTGGTGTGTGTCAATGTGATACTGGTGTGTGTCAATGTGATACTGGTGTGTGTCAATGGGGTTGACGTGCCGATCCGTGTGCATTCTGCTCTGTAGAACGGCATACGAGGGCTTAAGAAGGGCCTTTCGTCACAGTGACAGCATCACCTGTGTGGCTGGCATGGTGGGCAGACCACATCATGCATCGTGGGTCTTGATTAATGTGTAATCAACTAGTTGTGTTTTACGTTGTCTTATTTCAGAAAGCAGTCATGTCTCCGGTGCGACAGCATCACAGCATCCTCCCAGCCGTGCTGCGTACTGCGCACTGCATGCAGCCTCTCAGCAACAGCTGCTGGGTGCGAGTG
The DNA here is from genome assembly GCA_902809745.2 of Tetradesmus lagerheimii. NCBI lineage: Eukaryota > Viridiplantae > Chlorophyta > Chlorophyceae > Sphaeropleales > Scenedesmaceae > Tetradesmus > Tetradesmus lagerheimii. The sequence continues at coordinate 18,961 of CADDIJ020000946.1, read as the reverse complement.
TCACCCGCCTGATGACAACACTTCAAGAGCAACGGCAGACACATAGGTGCCTATACTGTTGGGTTATCCCGGCTATCATCGTGTTTGCAACCTTTGAAGTGGGTGTTGGCTTTGGTTGCTGTCACATGGCCGTTGCAGGCTTGGCGTCGAGTGACAAGTTTTGGCACTTGCACTGCTGAAGCTTAGCTCCATCAAAGCCGTGAACGCATAGCCTATCATTCAATTTGTAGCTACACCGCTTACCTGTTCACTTGCGCGTAGCCCTGAGAGCTGACGGGCACACCAATCGCCGTCCCAACATGCTTGCAATACCTAGCGTCCTGCTCCTGCTGGGCTTGGTGTTATGCTCGGGGGCATGCATACATATGTATGGCACCGTTCAAGAGGGACTGGTCAGTAGCAGCTGCTTGGATCAGCACATGCTTGGCAAGCTTCGCAGGGGCTTCGATACTGCTTACCACCTCACGACAACAAGTCCAATTGTTGATCATATAACTTGCGCCCCATTGAATTTGCAGGAGAAGAGCGGCGTGCACTTCACATACGCGTGAGACTTTATAGTGCCACCCACGTCTACGTAACACCAGCCTGCCATGTGGGAAGGATCATGCAGCATTAGGAGTGATGCAGAAAACATGAAAACACACAAATAAGACTATTCATCTGGCTCGCCGCGCAATGGGCCCTTGCCGGCAGATAGCTCCTGTTGCTGCTGATGTGCTGCTCATGACCCAAAAGAACAGCACGCTTCCGCAACGATCCATACTTGTCATAATGTAGACAAAAAGATCCAACCTCGATGTTGTACTGCAGGTACAATGGACTTGACTGGCCCGGAGAGTTTGAAAGCTGCAGGGTGAGTAATGTTGTAGACAGTAGCTTATGAGATTGTGGGAGAGTGACGTAGCAGCAGTCAACTGCCACGAGCTATGTGGCTGGTGTGCACCAAGCACTTGAAACACCTGGCACAATGCATGCTGAAATGCATGGCCTAGATGGTGTCTCTCAAGCTGCTTTTGTGTCACTTTGAACCACCAGGGCACCGAGCAGAGCCCCATCCTGGCTGGTGTTGCACCAAGGACTTGCTAGCATGCTGTACTGCATGGCCTATGGTGTCGTTCAAGCTGTTTATTATGTAATTTTTCGCCTCCTGCAGGGCACCAAGCAGAGCCCCATCCTGCTGCCAACCACCGGCACAGCAGGTGAGCAGAAGCAGCAGCAGCAACTACAGCTGCTGAAATACTGAAGAAGAAGCAGTATGTAGAAACACCTGGCACAATGCATGGCCTGGCACCAAGCAGAGCCCCATCCTGCTGCCATAGCAGGTGAGAGGCAGCAGCACCAGCAGCAGCAGCAACAGCAGCAGCTGACCTTAAAAGAAGAAGCAATATGGTGTTTTCTGGAGCTTTAGGGCTGCGCACATGAGCACTGCAGGCGCTGCTGTTTCAGCAAACATGCACAGCAGGCCATGCATGCCTGTGGGAGCCAACACAGTCAGGAAAAAACACCCTGCAGTGCCATACAGCGTTACTTGCTATCCTTGCTTTATGGCAGCTGATTTCAACTGAGTTGGCCATGCATGAAGTTGACAGGCAAACCCAATGGATTGCCCCTGCTCTCAGAGCAAAGGCTTTCACTGCTGCTGCTGCTGCTGCTGCTTGCTGCTGATACCTGCGCAATCATATTGCATATGTGCCTGTGCAGGCAAGTCTCTGCCGTCTGCTGGCGCCAAGTCGTCCTTCAGCTACGGCAAGCTGAGCAGCCCCGTCATAACCAACAACGGCCACACGCTGCAGGTGGCACTGCCACCAGACTTCAAGTCAGACGTCGCCATCCCAATCAGGGGTGAGCCTGTTCAAGCTATCACAAACCTTAAAGCTTTATGTAGCTGTGAGGCCTGCGTGCAAGCTTCCTGCTGCTGCTGCTGCTGCTGTGGCTGTGGGGCATGCCTGCTGCTGGTGCAGGGAGGCTGCATTCCACTCGTGCACGCATCTGCTTCTGAGAATAACACGTGTCACAGCAGAGTTGTGTTGAAGTATCGACCCCTGCACTTTGCTGCCGCAGGTGACAAGAAGACAGCCAAGTCCACATCCATTGTCAGCAGCACCGCCCCAGTCAGCGGCAGCGTAAAGGCAACTCCAGCTCAGTTCCACTTCCACTCCCATTCTGAACACATCGTGGCAGGAGCCGAGTACGCCCTTGAGATGCACATCGTGCATTTCGTCAAGGGTGATCAGCTCCCAGCATGTGGCGAGAAGGGCTGCCCAATTGTGCTCGGTGTCATGATTGGGCTCACAAATGACGAGGCAGAAGTCAACCCTGCACTGCGCAAGATCATCAGTGCGATGCCATTACATGAGGGCAGCAGCAACACCATAAATGGCATCCTTGATGTTAATGTGCTGCTGCCACGCAACCGCACGTACGTCACATATGAGGGATCTCTGACTGCTCCGCCCTGCACGTGAGTACAGCAATGCTCAGCAGCCACTGCATGTGACGTTGTGTTCGTGGATGCATAATGGTTGCACTGGCAGCACAATGCATCCTGGGTTGGCCAGCGTAACTGGGGGTGAGATGACATCAAGTGCTTGGCCCGGTATAACGCTGCTGTTGCTGCTACCTGTGTTACCTGCCGACATCATGCTGCATCAACTCTGCGCCAGCATCAAACCATGTTTGTATCCCCCTTTGCCAAGCAATGTGCTGTCATCATCTGCATAGCATCTGCGCGATCCACGCAATCTGCCATGTTTGTTGCACTGCAATCTGCAATGCAGTGAGGGCCTGCTGTGGCATGTGACGGTCCACCCGATCAAGGTCAGCGCGAGCCCGCTCAACAAATCATTGATCTGCACGTTTCCCTCACCTCCTCTCTGTCGTTTGCTGCTCTGCTGCTTCGTGCAGTGAGGGCCTGCTGTGGCACGTGATGCTCAGCCCTATCAAGGTCAGCGCCAGTCTGCTCATAAATCATTGATCTGCTCGTTTCCCCTCATCTCCTCTCTGTCCTTTACTGCTCTGCCACTTCGTGCATTGAAGGCCTGCTGTGGCATGTGATGGACCACCCTATCAAGACCAACGCTAGCCTGCTCAGAATTCAGTGATCTGCACGGTGCAGAAAGTTTACCGCATCTCCTCTCTGTCCTTTACTGCTCTGCTGCCTCGTGCAGTGAGGGCCTGCTGTGGCATGTGATGGTCCACCCGATCAAAATCAACGCCAGCCTGCTCTCAAATCATTCATCTGCACGGTGCAGAAAGTGTCCCTCACCTCCCCTCTGTCCTTTGCTGCTCTGCCACTTTGTGCAGTGAGGGCCTGCTGTGGCATGTGATGGTGCACCCCATCAAAATCAACGCCAGCCTGCTGACAAAGTACCTGGAGGCAGTTGGGGACCGCATGTGTGACTTCGGCCCTGCTGTGATTGAGAGGATGGCAAAAGCTGACAAGTATTTCAAGGCGCCACCGGTTGACAAGGGTGAGAAGCTTGCTGAACAGCGGCTTGTGTTACCAACATCGCACGCCAGTCACTGGCATCACTGGCTGCGGCAGCCACTCATGATTGGCAGCCACTGATCAGTATTATAACGGTTACATGGCCCAATTGATACCTTGGGTATAGCTGCATTCATGCTTTGACTGATGCCGCACAGGTATCACAACGCTGCTGCAGCACTTGGTTAAAGCCTTGCTGATGTCAGCGAGAAGAATTTGTCACCCTCAGACGGCCAGCAACATTTGCATAAATCAGTTGAGAAAGCGCTGTCGGCATCAGGCTGCCGACAGTATTGCATCGTAAAAAAATGCATAGCTAGCTGGCATAGTGCTATGCCGCTGCCGTCTGGTCAGCATCCGTAGCGTCCTCTGTCAGGAGCATCAAGTGATTATGTAGGCTGAAGCTGCGATACTGCCAACACCCTGCTGTTGCAGATGGCTGCCGCAAGATTGCCAACGGCCACAACTGGCGTATCATTCAGCCCGCCAATCGCCGCACCCTGCAGCTGGGAGTGGTTTGATACTGCCAGTATGCAGTGCAACAACAAAGGCGCACAATCAAGGGGGTCCGACAAACTGGAGGCACGGTCAGGTTGAGTGAGTTGAGTTCAAGTTGGCGCAATTGGTCCTGTGCAGAGGACATACAATGCAGCTGCCGAAGTCGCAGCGTACTGGCTGCATACAGCGGCGCGGTCAACCACAATTGCAAGCTGACAAGAGGAGCCGCAAAAAGATCAGCATCACCATAATTCAGACAAACAACACTGAGCTGTCACCTCAGCAGCGATGGCATAAGCAGCGTTGGCTGCAGCATTGTGCAGTTTTAGGCAGCGATGGCATAAGCAGCGTTGGCTGCAGCATTGTGCAGTTTTAGGCTGTGCTTAGCGCCGATCACCACTTGACTAGCAGTTGATCAGCCAAGTACTTGCCTGCGGCATGTACTGCCATTTGAGCAGCTCAACAGCAGTGGCGCTCATTTGCTACATCAGCCCATGACAAAACAAAATAAGATCACCAACTTCATCCTCAACATGTCATCGCGGCGCTGTGCTGCTAGCAGCAGCAGCAGCATTGAGCACCACCATGGTAGTTTGGCGCGCACGCAGCGCATGCTGGAGCAAACCTCTACAGCAGCTTTTGCATGGAATTGGCGTGAAATCATAATCCATCTCATCCTTGATGCATTGATATGCGGGAAGCAATCAAACTTTTGGCATAAGTCGTGGCATTGGCATCCTTTGGGCCAAGTCACCCTGTATGGAGCAACAGTGCACAGTCGGCCTGTTGTGCACAGTGTGGGAGTCAACAGACAGTGCGTGACTGCCTTAGCTGAGGCACCATCTATATATGGTGCCAAGCACATGTGTGTATGCACTATCACTACCCAGTGATCACGAAGAAGCTGCTTAGCATTGGACACCTGTTTTGTGCATGTGCTGCAGCACGCCAGCGCCAGCGCTGGCAATCAGGCTCAGCAGCAATCGATTGAGATGTACTGGTGGCTGCCTCACAATGCACAGGCCATGTTCTACCCTATGATGCAGACCACAGCCAGTAATACAGTACAGGCCCAAGAACCATCATGGTGATATTCATATAGTTCCAAAGATGTAACATGTTGCACATTGCTGTCAAGGATGCATATCGGTGCACCATGTTGCAGGTGTGACCAATAACAAGAGTGTTCTGCATGCACGCACTGCCATCTACACAGCACTGTCCGAATAAAAGCTAGCTGCGCTTGAGCGGTGGCACAAATGCCCTGCCGGATGCGCTCTTTCTCAACCCAACCAAACCGACCCTGCTAGCAATGCAGGGAACCTTGCTGACTGCAGCTGGCCCCTTGCTGACGTTGCTAGCCAGCTCTACCTGCAGCTGCTGCTGCTGCTCAGAGCTGTCAACAGGCATTGCAGGTACTACGCCGAGGGCTGCCATCACAGCCACTTCTTCTTCTTCTTCTTGCTGCCCCTGCTGCTGCTGCAACCCGCTGCTGCCACGTTTGCCTGCATCATCTCCTGCTGCTGCATCCTGCTGCTGTGCTACGTCACCATCACTAGCCCCGCACTTGCTGCTTACATCGAGGCTACCATTGCCTGCTGGTGCTGTCATTCGGGGCGCCTTGAATGCCCCACCTACAGGTTTAGCCAACCGCTTGCGCAACTGCGGCACAGCAGCTGGCCCTGCGGGTGCTTTCACACCCACAGCTGAAGTGTTGCTGGTCCCCGCTGCTGCTGCTGCTGCTTCCAGTCCTGCGGCACTATCCTGTACATTGCCACACTGCTGCAGAACCCCTCTGCAGCTGCTAGTGCTGCCAGGCTGCCTGCTGAGCAGCGGCTTGGATCCTAGCTGCTGCTGCCGTCCTGCTGCTGCAGTATCTGTGAATGCTTTGGCTGAACCCCACTGCCCTATTCTAGGCGTGCCTGTGCTGCTGCTCCCGCCCTGCCCTGCTACCTCATCACCACTCTCACTCGCATCCTGCCTCTGCTGCTGCTTGTCGCCAACATCATCATCATCGTCTGCTGCTGCTGCTGCCATTTGCTGCCGCTGCTGCTTGAGTGCCAACTGCACGCTCTTGCGCTGCACCTGCTCCTCCCACTGCAGCTGCACCCTGCTGGTGGCACGTGGGTCCCTGCAGTAGTCACACTGCTGCTCGCCGTTGTCAGTAAGACATGGACCCCTGCAATGCAGCACAAAACGTACAGATACACATTGTATAGTGCCTAAAGACTGCCGTTATAGGAGGCGCTGGTGGACGCCCCCATGCCTAAACGCCTCTATGCAAGGATGCAGCAGGCCCTGCGGCAGCGCCTAGCAGCAAAGCACTACACATATTGCATGCTACCAGGTAAGGTGGATGCAGCACACAGCTGCAGAGGACTTGTGAAGAAGATTATTCTGCTCACCTCTTCTGGCCAAAGTAGCTGAGTATCTTCTTGCGCCTGCAGCCTGGCTGGCACGCAAAGCACGTCACCTCTGATGCTGCTCCTGCCCTGTTGGCCTTCTCCAAGCACGTGATGGTGTCCAGATCATCTGCACTCACGTACACTACAGACTCGCAGGGGAGGCCGTCACGGCCTGCACGCCCAGATTCCTGCGGCATGTGCAGCAGGCGCAGCCACAGAAACAGTTGCAGCGATTGCGCCAGAGGAAATACGCAAGGTCAATCAAAGCCTTGGCACTTGTTTTGCGCATGGATGATGTGAAGGATGCCCTGTTTGAGCCAATGATAGGCATGGCACAAATTGCAGCGGCATTACAGTAATCTTGCTGCAAGCGATGCTGCCGTGCTGCAGCCTCACCTGATAGAAGCCCTCCAACGATGTCGGCACGTCCCAGTGCACCACCCACCTGCAGGGCAGGGCAGCCACACACAGCAGAGGGATCAGCACACAAGAGTGCATGTGCTGCATGCCATTCAAGATGGCGAACGGCCTCGTTCAGCTCCTCTTGTGGAAATCCGCATCAATCTCAACAGCAGCCGCACACTACAGATGGGCTTGAATCAAGCACAATACAATCTGTGAGGTTTTGAGGCATGTGAACCTGCAGGCAGTTGCATAAACATGCTGACAACAGCAGAGCAGCTTAACCGCAGCAGATGGCCATGTCAGCCGTTGTGGACAACCCTGCAGTGGCATGTACCTGTGGCTGGCACACGCCGCATTACACAAGCTGGCAACGCCACCCAGTTGCATCTCACCTAACGTCTGCCCTGTCAATGCCCATGCCAAAGGCAATCGTGGCCACCACAATCTCCAGCCCTCCCTCACACCAGTCGCGCTGCACCTGTCGCCGCTTCTGGCCATCCTTTCCAGCATGGTACTGCAAGCAGTCATCGATATGCAGGGCAGAGCATTGCAAGTTGGAATGTGCAGACATTCATACGCGGAAGCCTGCTGTTCATGGTGCTAAGTCGAGCATCCAGCTGATCCAACAACATCACGCTGCTGTGTGCAGTGTGCCTGCAAGCGCTCCTGCTCTATGGCCGCCATGATTCTGAAAGGTGTTGATGGGTGCCATGCCTGCGTAGCGCTGCGTGCACTCACCACTCCTATATCTATGTCGGACGCGCTCAAAGCACTGCACAGCCAGTCACAGGTAGCCCTGGCACAGCAGCGGCAGACACAGCAGCAGCAAGGTCAGAGCGCTTGAGGATGCATGTGATGCTTGTGATGGCATAGCTGGCCGCAGGTAAATACGCCGTGGCATGCAATTTATGGACAGGTATCTGCGCTGTTTGACCGATGATGCAGCATATGTCCACAAAACGGCACGGCAGTACCTGAGACGCGCATAGATGATGCCGCACTGGCCCTGTCTAGCCTGGATGAACTGCACCAGGTGCTGCAGCACAAACACAAGCGGGGCAGCAGGCAGTTGCGTGACAGTAAATACCAGGCAATCGCAATGGTTGAAGCTTTCGTTCAGCTCCTGCAAACGCTGGCTTGACGCTTGACAACATATGCAGTCCTCAGCACAGGACGGAGCTGCAGCAGCAGCCACACAGGCCACCCACAGACTATAGCAGCACAGCACAGGAGAGGCAGCCAATACAGCGGCTCACCTCCACCACTTCATCTTCTGAGCCGCCTCCAATAAGCTCCTTGTACTCCACCTGCAGCAAGCAAGGCACGTTCATGCGTTATCAAGCGCGTTTCTTCATGATATCACCCATTCAAGCCATAGCAGCAACCCCATCGGCTCCATGCCCGACTGAGAGCGGAAGAAAGAGGGAGCACCGCTCCATTCAGCAAGCGCCTGTTGTGATTGCATGGTGCTCTCGCGCACACAACCATGCCAAGCCACAGCAGGTAGCACACCCTCATGCAGGTGTCATCTACATGCGTCTTGTGCGCCAGCACACACATGGTGTCCTGTGTAGTTGCTGTGCTTGCAGGATGATTATGGTCAAAAGATGCCAGCATGGCCGCTGCCAAATATCAAGAGTAATGGCGACAACTTTGCCCATTCCCACCTTATAGTGTATGTTGGGCCTGTTGAAGCCGCCTTTGATCAGCAGCGGCTCCTGCATGCGCAGCTGCCGCACTATGCTGGCCTCCACAGTGGATGTGCAACTGGCCTGCACAGTAGCATCAGCTGAATAACATCAAGTGAGAGGGACTCAACATCCTGCAAGCTGCCATACTATAGACGCTGAGGTTAAATGGCACTCAGCTCTGTCTGTTTGATTGCAGCCGAATGAGCTGTGTAGCTCACCGTCAGCGCTGCTATGGGTGTCTTGGGGAACTCAGTCTTTAGCGTGGACAGTTCCTGCAACACCGACAGGGAAGTGAGAAGCTTCTTCAAAACAAAAGGCATCAGCAGTTGCACAATATAGCTGCCTCTGTTCCATCCAGCCCTGTGCTGTTTGTGGCTCTCTACACACAGCATGCCTTCCATACACAGCAACTGAGCACTGCTTGGCTCACCAAGTAGGCTGGGCGGAAGTCATGGCCCCACTCGGACACACAGTGCGCCTGTGGATCACAGGAGCATGACAGAAGCAAGCAGAATGTTGTGGCATGAGCAAGACAGCATGTGGCGCGAGCAAACGAGTTACACATGCTGTACAACGCCGCTGGTGATGGTTGATATGATGAAAGCAGCAGCATTCACAGAAGTTGCAACTGCTTGCTCACTTCGAGGTGGGCTGTGGAATCATACATGAACTGTGTATGTTGCTGCTCACCTCATCAATGGCAAAGGACAGCAGCGTGCCCGCTTCATAGGCTTCCTGCAGGCAGCAAAGCAGCAGGCGGCACACGCAATGTGACAAACAGCTTCAAATGTGGACAGGTGTTAACTGTATTGTCCTGCAAGCACACCTCTCTGTCCTGCCACCCTGAAAGGCCGCACAAGCAATGTGGCAACAACAACAAGAGCTGCAAGTGTAGACAGGTGTTACTGTATTGTCCTGTGTCCTGCAAGCACACCTCTGTGTCCTGCAGCCCTTGAAGGCGCATCACCAGCAGCAGCACTCCTTCCATAGCACCCACCTTGAGGTAGTCCCTGAGGCTAGGGTTGCGCAGTGACTCTGGGGTTGTGTACAGCAACCTCAGCTCTGGCTCATCACTGACCAGCTCAGACAGGATTCCCTTGCGTACATCCTCACTAGTTTCACTGTTCCACACCTGCGGGGCCAGCACAACACGCGGGGAGTGAAGACCGGGGTTGTACAACAGTGGGTCTGTTGGTTGTTTTGTGAAGCTGCTTCAGGACAGCGTGCCGCAGGACGCATGGTGCTGTGGGGTTATGCAGGGGTGTGCACAGTTCTTGCTGTGTGTTGACTGCTGCGCTGAGCAGCAAGTGAGCTAGCACTGCCACTCACCCTTGCATCAATGCCAAGTTCCAAGCAGGCGTCCACCTGCAGGAGCAGACAAGCAGAATTTGTGCCGGTGGTAGGGGTCTGCAAGAGGTAACTTGAGCGCACCTAGCACATGCCTGCTGTTGCTTGCAGGAATGCTGTGCAGTGATTGCATCTGCAGCTGCTTGTGTGATGCCCCTGTTGCCTGCGCTATTAAGCAGACGCTGTGGTATCAACCATAATACACCGTAATGTGCTATGGCAGTTACCGCACCTGGTCCCTAGCAAGTGCCATGAGTGGTCCCACAACCACAGTGAAGCAGTTGCCCTTCGCAAGCGCAGGCAGCTGGAAGGTCATGGACTTGCCTCCACCTGCAGGATAAGCGGCAGACTCTGGTCAAACTCTCCACCTTATTACGAGGGATATGCTTCTGGAGAGCTGTCTCAGGGGAAACACAGCCAGCTTTTATTTATTATGCGGCCGCTTGTGCGACCTGAGAGAGTGCAGGTGATTGTGCTGCTGCAGGTCAGCTAGGGTGCATTGGGCAGACACCTGCTATACTTTGCACCATGCAGACTTTGCTGTGATGGCCAGCATCTGCAGCTGCCCCTGAGCATGTGGCCCTTCCCTGTGGAGCCACTGGGCCACCAAGCACCTGCTGTGTGCTGCTGTCATGCTGTTCATTGCTGCTTGCTGACAGCCTGGCCGGCATTAGGGCCACATCTGAAAACTGTTACCGATTCTGACCTGTTGGAAGAACCAGCAGGGAGTCCTTGCACGAGAGGGTTGCCTGAATGGCGTCAAGCTGGTGGTCCCTGAACTTTTCATGGTTGAAGTTGCACTTGAGGGCAGCGAGCAGCTGCTCGTGCGATACAACTGTTCCTTCCATGGTCTTGTTTGCGAAGAAGCAGTACTATCGTTGGTGCGCTGGTGAATATTTACATCTTTCGGCCAGCAGCTGTCTTCTGCAAGCATTCAAACGGCGAGCAAGCCTGCAGGGTGCGGAGCAGTGCTGTGCGTGATGAGGTACGTATCATTTTATGGTTTAGTAAGTTTTTCGTCTCTTCATTATTCACGTGCGCGGAGAGTGTTAGACCAGGGCACAGGGGTGGTTACTAGGGGCTCTACCACAGCCAAGCTGAGCAGGGCACATGTTGCAATAGCATTTAACTGCAGCAAACATCGTTTTCATGCATAAGAACACGTGAAGACAACAGCCCAACCACTCATCACTGTGCTGGACACCAGCCTGACAGGAGTCCTGCAGAACGTCATGCAACGGTTGTATCAACAGCGTGCAACGTAGCAATTCTGTTGCCATGGCAACCTCAAACAGTCCTATGCCTGAGGCCAGTTGATAATGAAGCCAACAAACTACACCCCGTGCCTGCACACAGGCCACGCACGCACCCCTGATATCAAGTTGAAGGCGCCGGCCCGGTCCAGTGCCTGCAGCGCACCGCATAGGACACACCAATGGAAGCATGTCGTACACGCGCCCTTCCTACCAGCCAGTGAAATGTGCTGGACAGTCACATTGTCTTGCTTACACGGTGCACTCTGTTTATCTAAGCCTAAATCACTCGTAAGTCATGGTCACCCTGACCAAGCATCACAACAGCTGCTGCTGTGCAGATATAGCTGATGAGCAGTTATCAAGGGCTGCTGATATCTGGTCTTGTGACATGTGTTGGTGATGCTGAATCAAGCACAATCACATTCTGTACCAAAATTGCAAGCCACTGTGCAGATGCACATCATGCTGCCTCGAGCCGACACACCATACGTGCTGTACAACGTTTCAAACAAACCATACCACTGCATGCACATCCTGGCAAGCACGTACAGTTCCCTCAATCATGTGTGCTCACTAAGTCACTAGACACACCACACATCTGCCACATGCTGTATGACAATCACTGGCCCGGCCCCACGCCAGAGATTTTCTGGAGCTGCAGGGGCACATGCACATCATGTGACTTGCTGCCACGGACGTAGATTCCAGTACTTGCGCAAGAACGGCTGTCCTCCATCGCAATAATGTTGTCGCGCACCAACACGCTCATACACAACTGTTGTGCAGTGCAGATTGTCGCACTCCTGTCCAACCAGGACTGATAGTAGCAGCCAGTAGTGATCACAACCCTGCAGCCAGCCAGCCACCAAAAACAATCTGCCCTGCCTATTTTCAGTTTCAGCCGGGCACCAAGCAAAACAACCTTCAAACTCCCACACAAAGTGCAGATGCCAGCTACCACTGGTAGCCGGCAGCAAACACAGCAGCAAATGCCGCCCCTGCAACACTGCCTTCCTGCAGCCCCTCATAATATGATACATGCGGCCTGCCCAGCGCATGAGGCGAGGCATCCTGCAGAGCAGCCCGCACATGCTACCAGTTGAAGCCCGCACATGCTACCAGCTGCAAGCAAGCTCCCAACAAACACTGCCTTGCCTGCCGCTTTCTTCAAGCGAGGCACCAAGCAAAGCCACCTTAAAACCCCCCCACACAAACTGCAGACGCCATGCTACCACTGTTAGCCGGCAGCAAACGCAGCAGCACAAGTGTACATAAAGCCCCTGAAAACCCTGCCTTCCTGTCACCCTCATCACGTGGCTTGCCAACCACAACAGGCCAGGCATCCTGCAGAGCAGCCCTCACTTTGCGAACATGCTACCAGTGGAGGCCGGCGACAAAGCCAGCTGCAAGCAAGCCCCCAACAAACGCTGCCTTGCCTGCTGCCTTTTTTAAGCGCGGCACCATGCGCGAGAGCCTACCAGGGGGCTGCTGTGCTGCCCATAAGTCCAGCAGTAAGCGCGGCCGCGGCTTTGTGCCTGCAATAGCAACGTGGCAAACCCAATCAGTGCACCGAACAACTTATAAGCATTAGCATGCTGCAGCGCAGTTTATGTTGATGCTATGCTGTGTGCAGGCATGAGGTGGTCCAGGTACTTTCAACATCCACTTGGCAGCGCCTGTTGCGCGTGCTCGCACAGCTCAAGCATGGCAGTGCATGCATCACAAAGACCTGCACCTCACTCAACACAAATGCAGCGGCGTGCAGCTGCTGCTTCACCTGTCTTCATGGATTGCTTCTGCTGGCTGCGCCACCGGCGCTGCCCTGATGTTGATGCTACGTTGTGTGCTGCGCAGGTGCAGGTTTGTGATGCAAGAGGCCTCACCTGTTTGCATGGATTGCTTCTGCTGGCTGCGCCACCAGCGCTGCCCTGATGTTGGTGCTATGCTGTGTGCTGTGCGGGTGGCTGCTTTGTGATGCATGAGGCCTCACCTGTCTTCATGGATCGCTTCTGCTGGCTGCGCCACCAGTGCTGGCCTGATGTTGCTGCTATGTTGTGTGCTGTGCAGGTGCAAGCTTGTGATGTATGAGGCCTTACAGGCTACAAGTCCTACACATCAGAACCAAGGCTTTGGCCTGCTTGAGCCTATGCTCCTCCGTGCATAACTGCCTCCTGTAAGGGGCCTCACCTGTGTTCATGGAACGCTTCTGCTGGATGCGCCACCAACACTGGCCAGACAGCGACAGCTGCCTGCTGAGCTTGTGGGGCCTTGCAGGAACTGATGTTGATGCTATGTTGTGTGCAGGCATGAGGTGAACCAAGTGCTTCTGATATCCACGTGGCAGCGCCTGCTGCGCATGCTTGCACAGCTCAAGCATGAGAGTGCATGCATCAGAAACCTACCACCCACACAGCGCACATACAGCGGCGTGCAGCTGAAAGGGTTGCAGGACACGCAGCTTGCACACACAGCACGACATAATGAGAGAGTGGAAGTTACACGTAGGCCGTTCGCCATCTCAGATAATGCAGCACGCACACGTTTAGATGGGGCCCCTGCCACCATGGCTGAGCATACGCAGCTGCTCCTCACCTGTCTTTATGGATTGCTTCTGCTGGCTGCGCCACCAACGCTGGCCTGATGTTGGTGCTATGTTGTGTGCTGTGCGGGTGGCTGCTTTGTGATGCATGAGGCCTGACCTGTCTTCATGGATCGCTTCTGCTGGCTGCGCCACCAGTGCTGGCCTGATGTTGATGCTATGTTGTGTGCTGTGCGGGTGCAGGTTTGTGATGCATGAGGCTTCACCTGTCTTCATAAATTGCTTCTGCTGGCTGCGCCACCAACACTGCCCTGATGTTGATGCTATGTTGTGTGCTGTGCAGGTGACTGGTTTGTGATGCATGAGGCCTCACCTGTCTTCATGGATCGCTTCTGCTGGCTGCGCCAGCAACGCTGGCCGGACAGCGACAGCTGCCTGCTGAGCTTGTTATGCCTTGCAGGAACTGCTTCTACAGCAGCAAGCAATGGTGTATGTGCTGCTGCAATTGCTGCTGTGTCTACAGTATCTGTTGAGGCTGTTGGGCAATTTATTGGTGTCTGCCCCTCCAGCAGCAGCCTCGTATCTGGCAGGTGCAGCAAGATGCGGCGAGGCAGCACTTCAAATACAAGCCTGCAGCAGCAGCAGCAGCAAACACGGTCCCTTGGTTGCTATCCGGCAGGTGCAGCAAGATGTAGTGAGGCAGCACCTCAAATACAAGCCTGCAGCAGCCACAGCAGCAGCAAACACGGTCCCTTGGTTGGTGTCTGGCAGGTGCAGCAAGATGCGGCGCGGCAGCACCTCAAACACAACCCAGCAGCAACAGCAAACACGGTCCCTTGGTTGGTGTCTGGCAGGTGCAGCAAGATGCGGCGCGGCAGCACCTCAAACACAAGCCAGCAGCAACAGCAAACACGGTCCCTTGGTTGGTGTCTGGCAAGTGCAGCAAGATGTGGCACGGCAGCACCTCAAATACAAGCCAGCAGCAGCAACAGCAGCAGCAGCAGCCTGTTATCTGGCAGGTGCAGCAAGATGCGACGCAGCAGCACCTCAAACACATGCCTGCAGCAGCAACAGCAGCAGCAGCAGCAGCCTGGTATCTGGCAGGTGCATCAGGATGCGGCGCCTCAAAAATACAAGCCTGCAGCAGCAACAGCAACGGCAGCAGTAGCAGCAGCAGCCTGGTATCTGGCAGGTGCAGCAGAATGCGGTGCGGCAGCACCTGAAACACAAGCCTGCAGCAGCAGCAGCAGCAGCAGCAGCAGCAAACGGTACGGCCCAGTTGGGGGGAATAGGTCACACTGCAGTTAACAAAAGATGCAGGTGGCATTGCTTTCACTTCAGCAGCACCTGGGCACAACATGTTGATGAGGCAAAACGCAAGCCACACATACCAGCCTCATGGCCCGCCAATCACCCGCCACAACACACGTGCACAGCGCGGCGCATTAGGTTATGTTGCACAGTCACGACGTAATACAGTGATAGACGGCCTCACTAGTCACCTGTTGCTGGGTACTGACGGCTCCCCATCTCTGTTGCACTTGAGGACATGTGGGGCTTCCACAATCATCCAGGGCAGCCACAACAGCCGCACACCGCCCTGCGCCTGTGAGAGGCCTGCTGTCACCACCTCTGAGGCAAGCGCAGCAGCCTGTGAAACCGCAATGACACCACAGGTAGCAGTAACAGAGCAGGGCACACCAGGGGTTGAGACATCTGTCTTTCAAATGGCGCTGTAAGAGGCCTGCTGTCACCACCTTGGAAGCAAGCGCAGCAACCTGTGAAATCACAGTCAAACCGCAGGAAGCAGCAACAGAGCATGGCACGCCAGGGCCTGAGAAATCTGTCTTTCAAATTGAGCTGAAAGAGGCCTGCTGACATCACTTCAGACTGCTGTCACCACCTCGGAGGCAAGCGCAGCAGAGCCTGTGGAAGCGCAGGTAGCAGCAAAAAACGTCACAGAGCTGAGCACACCAGGAATTCAAAGTCTGCCATCCAATGAAGCCTGTGAGAGGCCTGCTGCCACCACCTCAGAGGCAAGCGCAGCAGAGCCTGTGAAAACGGCAGTGAAACCACAGGTGGCAGCAACAGAGCAGAGCACGCCAGGAATTGAAAATTCTGTCATTCAATTGGCGCTGAAAGAGGCCTGCTGCCACCACCTCTGAGGCCAGCGCAGCAGCCTTTGAAACCGCACTGAAACCACAGGTAGCAGCAACAGAGCAGGGCACGCAAGGAGTTGAGAAGTGTGTTATTCAGATGGCGCTGAAACAGGCCTGCTGTCACCACCTTTGAGGCAAGCGCAGCAGCCTGTGAAACTGAAGGTAACAGCATCAGAGTGTCACAGAGCTGAGCACGCCAGGAAGAAAAAAATCTCAAAGGAATGGAAGAAATGAAGGAGGCGTGCTAAGCCACCCCAGATGCAAGCACAAACAACAGCCGCACACCGCCCTGCGCCTGAGCGAGGCCTGCTGTCACCACCTCTGAGGCTAGCGCAGCAGCCTGTGAAAGCGCAGGCAGCAGTAACAGAGGGTCACAGAGCTGAGCACGCCAGGAATTGAGCATTATGCCAATCAACTGACGTTGAAAGAGGCCTGCTGACACCACCTCTGAGGCAAGCGCAGCAGCCTGTGGAACCGCAAGTAGCAGCAACACAGCAGAGCACGCCAGGCCGCGTCTGAGACACATACACACACACACACACACACACGCACGAAGACAGGCACATGACAACACCGTATGTGCTGCTGTACTGGACACATGACCGCTATGCTTGGACTACGCGCGCCCTGTGTGCATATGCTGCGCTTAGCATGAAGTCACCCGGCACAACATGCTCGCCTGCCGCCCTGGGCTGCCAAACAGCAGTGTGAAGTCCAAGAGTTGATCGTCAAGCAGTGCTTTAGTGTGGATCGTAACAAACAGGCCACTGGCTGTGAAGGTAACACCGCAAGTTTTGTATGTGGCATGTACAGCGCAAGCCGCACCTGCTTTCCTGGGCTGTTCAACAGCAGTGTGCAGCCTTCAAAGCCCGTCGTCAAGCAGACACAAACAGAGACACACAGACAGGCAAAATACGCCGCTGAACTTGCTAGTATACTAGATGCATATGCATGCATGCATGCTTCCTCACCTGCCGCCCTGGGCTGCCGAACAGCAGTGTGAAGTCCAGCAGTCCGTCGTCAAGCAGACACAAACGCAGACACAAAGACAGGCACATCATGCGCTGTACTTGCTTGCATACTGGATGCATATGCACGAATGCATGCTTCCTCACCTGCCGCCCTGGGCTGCCAAATAGCAGTGTGCAGCCTTCACAGCCCATCGTCAAGCAGAAACAAACACAGACACAACGACAGGCACATCTTCGTGCGCTGTACTTGCTTGGATGCATGCTTCCTCACCTGCTTTCCTGGGCTGCCAAACAGCAGTGTGAAGTCCAGCAGTCCGTCGTCAAGCAGTGCATTTGGGCACACGTTGAACATGCGGCCACTGGTTGTGAAGCTAGCACCTCTAGTTTGCATGTGGCATGTACAGTGTGAGCCGCACCTGCTTTCCTGCAGTGAGAAGCCTTTACAGTCTATCGTCAAGCAGACACAAACACTGGCACAAAGACAGGCACATCATGGCGCTATAATTGCTTGAATGCATGTACCCTCACCTGCTTTCCTGGGCTGCCGAAGGGCAGTGTGAAGTCCAGCAGTCCATCGTCAAGCAGTGCATCTGGGCACACGTTGAACATGCGGCCCATCTGGCGAGCCTGGCCGGCTGCCAGCACCAGCAAGTCACCAGACATGTGGCTAACCTGAACATACAGCAGGCATGCATCGAAGCGTAAGTGCGAACTGTATGTGACATCCAACACTGTGGCATGGCGAAGCCTGCTTGCAAACGTCCTCTTGATAGGGAGCCTTCAAGCCTAGGCAAGGCCTGGCCTGCTGCCAGCACTAGGAAGTCGCCAGACATGTGGCTAACCTGAACATACAGCAGACATGCATAGAAGCGAAAGTGCAGAACCCAAACTGTATGTGACATGGCGGAGCCTGCTTGCAAACGCCCTCTGTAAGAGAACAAGTTGTATGTCTATAGATCTGGCCTGCTGCCAGCACCAGCAGGTCACCAGACATGTGGCTAACCTGAACAGGCAGCATGCATGCAGCGTAGCATTGAAGCAGAGGTGCGAAAATTGTTCACACTCCTGGTTGGGAGGAGCATGTACTGCAATGTAATGTGATGCAAAGCAGGGACTGCATGCGAAACACTTTTTTTAATCTGCTTGCAATTGTCCTCTCAAAGTTTGTAAGAAAGCCTTTGCTGCAGCTGACGGTGTGACAGGTGCTCACCTGCTCTGGCGTGTGGCTGTCATGCTTGCAGTCTGGAGTGGTGGGAATTGGCATAAGACAATGCTCCCATCAAGGGTTGATTAATAACTGTCGACGCTGTGGGCCACATGATGCTGAAAAGGTCTTCAAACTGTGTCAGCGGTATACTACAAACCCTGGCTGCGCATGCATACGCAGTGTGTAATGGCTGACCAGCCGCCGTCACTGATAGAGCTCACCTGCTCTGGTGCGTAGCTGTTGTGCTTGCAGTCTGGAGTGGTGGGGACTGTTATTCTCACGCCCTTGACCGGCTGCAGGCCGTTGAACAGCAGCTGGCGCAGGCCTGCACACAACACAGGACACACAGGACAGTCATGCGCTATGTACATGAAGTAAAACACAAACCGTTATAAAGCAGCTGGCGCAGGCCTGCACACAACACGCCCATGACAGGCAGAGCAGTCACGAGGAACATGCATATTGAAAGGGACAATCCCATGTTACTCTGGTTGAGTGATTGCTAAGGTGCAGTCACCACATGCGGTCAGTGTAGCACGCACCAAGCCAATGGCATCCACCTGCTACTGCCATAGCAGACAAACCCAGCAGCTACTGGAATGTATCACCATGCGCTTACCGTTGCTGCCACCAGTCTGCGATCGCAGTCAGCAATCAGCCCACAGCATTCAAACAGCAACACTTCAACACACAGCTGCAGCTCTCACCTGCTACAGCCACAGCTTCAGAGCCGAGCATCTTCTTGGATGTGTCACTCATCACATCCGATGCCATCATCTGCAAGCAGCGGCTGCCTATGCCGGCCTAGCATGCGCAAGCACTTCTGCTTTACGCATTAAATCCATCAGTTTGGCAACCTTTCTCACCTGCCACTGCCACAGCTGCAGAGCTGAGCACTTTTTTGGATGTGTCACTCATGCACTTGCTGCTGACCTCGCTCACTGGCCCTGCTGCCACGATTGCATGTTGTCATCACATCCGATGACATCTCAA
>CADDIJ020000945.1:0-18178 GCA_902809745.2 Tetradesmus lagerheimii | reverse complement strand
CCGGTCCTTGAATTGTCCAATACGGAAACGTAGGTCAGGCACGACCGTCCCCACATCTTGCAGTGAACCGTTGGCGAGCCTCACTTGACGTCGATGGAGCTTGAGAGTAGGCAATCGGAACTTCATCACCACCCTCGGATCGATGTAGTCCTCACTCGCACCTGAGTCTACTAGCATATCAAGCACCTCGCCGCGGCACTTGGCCTTCAGACGAATGAGCTCATGGCTAGCAGGCTCAAGACCACCTAGCTCCATGGCGGTGCACGAGTCTTCGGCCTCGGGTGCAGTGAGTGTCTCCAGCTCCTGCTTCGCCGGCAACTCCTCCTCCCATGGCCTTGGCTTCACTCCTGTGTTCACGGGCGGATCCACAGGATGATCACCGGCCATTGAGAAGCTTGCTCCACCCACCTGTCCCCGGATGGGATAGAGAACAAGCCCTCCGTTCCCGCAGGGTACTCGTGAATTACCCTCATCCCCTGCGTCAGCCTCCACCACGGCTTCCTGTCCCACTTGGGCAGGATAAACACGCCGCATGTCGTCTCCGGTGCGGTCTTCTTACAATCCAGGTAGTGCCTCAGATATTGGCCAGCATGCCGGAAAGGCACATTCAACCATACTGACTCGCCGCTGACATTAGCCTTGCGGAAGTCAGTGAAGCCCTTGTAGAACTTGTCAGCCTGGGCAGTCTCCTCACGTGCGCAGGCGTCCACTGAGAATGGCCCGTAAGCATCGGCATACTTGACCTTCTCCAGGCGGTTGAACAGCCAGTAGGTACAGTCCCGCAGTCGTCCACAACGACCGGTACCCGCTTTTCCCTGGGCTGCACTGGATGCTCCAGGCTCACTAGGCCTTTGTGAGCCTTCTACCTGGCGTGAGTCTCTCACAGGCGCACGGGGCTGAGCCTGCTCAATGCGCAGAGTACGACCCACACTACTGCACGCGCCCTTCAGTTTGACCGTGCAGAGGTGTCCCCATCACGCTGCTTGTACGCTTGCAGCTTCTTGCAATCCCGCCGCTTGTGCCCTGGCTTGCCACGGTAGAAGCACTTGAGCGGCTGGTTCCTGGGTTTCTGCGGCTCCATTGCTCCGAGCTCCATGGGTGCCGGTCCGCCCCTTGCAACCGCTCCACGGTTGTTGCTGCTCATGTTGACGAAGCGACTGTTGCCGTTTCGACCACGCTCCCACACCATCGAGTCTGCCTTAAAGGCAAGCTCCACGGCGTCATGCAGTGTGGTTGGCTGCTGCAGCTTGACGTGAATGCGCACCTCCGGCTTCAGACCGCGGATGAAGCGATGAATGCGGTCGTTCTCGTCCATGTGCGGCAGCTCCAGCATGTAGGTGTTGAACTCCTGGGCATAGGCGAGCACGCTACGCGTTTGGGTGAGCCGGTCAAGCCTCTCCCGCGCGTCCACCTCTGGGTCAACAGGGGTGAAACGGGCGATAAAGGCCTTCTTGAACTCATCCAAGAAGCGTAGGGCTGAGCCTTGCCCACCGCCACAGCCTGCTCATGCTGGCGGTACCAGTTGAGGGCTGAGTCCTTGAGGTAGGCCGCTGCCACCGTCACAATGGAAGAGCTGCTGAGGTTGGCGCCCTCGGCCGCAAGGTACGTCTCCATCTTGTGGCACCAATTGACAGGGTTAGGCTGCCTGCCATTGGTCTCTGGTGGCTTGGGGAGCTTCAGCTTGCTTGTAGGCACAGCACTGGTCTGCTGCTGCAGCATCTGCTGAAGCGCGTGCTGAAGCTGAGCCACCTGCTGCTGTAAGGCCAACATCTCCGGCGACACTCAAGATCCCTCCATGGCTGCTTAGCAAGCGGACTCACAATCAGAGACGCCCTTGGCCTTGGCCTCCTTAGTGATGTGCTCCTCTATTGCCGTGTGAAGAAGATTCCGGGGCTTCTCCTGGTGTGCGCGGAGCTCTGCCGCCTGGGCTGCCCGAATGCGCGCACAAACGTCTTTTAAAAGGGATTAGCTTGCGCACCTCCTTCTTGAAGCACTGGGGCTTCACGGGCGTGGCTGAGGTTTGGTGAGGATGTTGAGAATCTTCCGGATGCGCGGAGAGTAGGTTGAAAACTTAGGAATTTTTCTTGGCTGGATGCTTCTTGATGTTAGTGAAAGGCTTAAGGCAATGATAGTCGGTCTTGGCAGGAAGGTTCCGGATAGGAGTAGAAGTGACGAACTCCACGTCGTTGAGCTCAAAGGTTGTCCGGAACTTGGCGACGCTTGGGTGCGAGGGAGGCTCCAGAAACTTCACCTTGGGTACAGGCTTCTCCGGATTATACTTGCCTGGCATATGCCGGAAGCTTGTAGAATCTCCAGGACTCCTCGGTGTTCGTAGACAATCTCAGCTACCACTTGTCACGCCTTGTCGGCGGTTCCTTTGGCAACTAAGGTCTTCTATAGCGATTCGACGTAGGCCGTAGTTGTATAGAAGGCTCAGTTAGTTACCAAGGGAAGGCTTCACACAATAGACGAGGCTACGAGGACTTGAAAGGTCTGATGGAAAGACTTCTTAAGTGAATACTTCTTCTCCTGAGTGAGGAGAGGCCCCCTCTATTTATAGCCTTGGCGAAAACCTACAACGCCTCCTCAACTGCCTACAATTGGAACATTCTGGACCAAGGAAGCTTCTAGACAATCCTAGAACATACTACTTCCGGAAACATCTACATCCTTCCGGAGACTTCTAGAACTTCGGGAACATCTGGAACCTTCTGAAAACATCCAGAACCTTCTAGAGCCTTCCAGAAACTTCCGGTTCCTTCAACCTTACAGGTAACATGATGATGATGATGACAACATGCATACATTAGTAAGCCCAGGGTTGTGCGGGCAGGGGAGCGTGCTTCTGGGGGTGTTGCAGTTGCTGTGCATGCCTCTGTTGCAAACGCGGTGAAAGTGTATGACTTTACTGACCAGCAATACGACGAAGCGCTTTGGCTTGTGATGCCAGGGCAAGGGGTTGCACGCAAGCTCTTCATTGGGGTGGTTTACATGCCTGATATGGGCAAGTCTGCATCAGTGAGGAGTGCTGCTTACTCAGCGCTGCAGGAGGACCTGGAGTACCTGTCTAGCAGGGGATCTGTGTTGGTGATGGGTGACTTTAATGCACGGGTTGGACGGGCATCTGGCCCAGTAGAGCGTATTGGTATGCATGGCGAGAGCACCGTCAACGACAACGGCCGCCTGCTCCTCTCATTGCTCAACACTGTCAACCTCTACTCACTTAATGCCCGCACAGCCCCCACCTCCCCTCACCAGCACATCACTTGTGACAGGTCGCACGGCGGCACCAGGCGAGGCTCTTTGATTGACTACATCCTTGCCTCTGCTGACATTGCCATGCCCTGCCAAGCTGCCGCCAGGCCAACAGCCACAGTTGGGCCGCATACTGTGGGTGCTACTGACCACCTGCCTGTGTCTGCCCGCATTGTCAGGCCTGTGGTACGCCGCCCTGCAAAACAGGTTGTGCTGCGCCTCAACGCACAGCCCAAGAATTTCAGGCTGCAGAATGGGGAGCAGTCAGCGGAACTTGAGGCATATCAGGATGCTCTGTCGCAGCTTGGTGCAGCCTACACAGCCACGGTCACCACTTTGCAGCAGCAGGCTTCTGCAGGTTCAACTACAGCAACTAATGCAGTGCAGCAAGCGCACGAGCAGATGCTAGCAGCACTTCGTCATGCTGTCAACGCCAGTTTTGGCTACAAGAGGGTTTGGGTTTGCAAGTCCTTCCCATGGTGGACTCAGGAGCTCACAGATGCTGTGGAGGACAGGAAGCAGGCTTGCCTGCGCTACAAGAACTCAGGGCTTGTAGCAGATTGGGCTACTTACAAACAGCAGCAGAAGGCTACTACACAGCTGGTCAAAGCAGCAGAGAAGCAGTACAAAAGAGCAGTGCCAGCATGCCATTACTTCTGCATACACAAATCGCATGAATGATGACAGCCTGCTTGGAGAGAAAGACATGTGGCAGCTTGTGCGTCGTCTGTGCCCTAAGCATGTCAGCGAGGCAGTTTACAGCGTCATGCAGCATCCATCTGGGCATGTGGCATCTACCCCAGCTGAGAAAGCTGATGCTTTCAAGTGTCATTATGAGCGCGTTGGCAGCCATGCGGCATTTGCTTCCTCCAACCCCCAGTTTGACGCTGCACACATGTCCCGAGTTGCAGCCAATGTGCAACAGTATTTGCAAGACTCTGCTGACTCCCCTGCCACCCCGCTGGACCTGCCCATCACTGCCGCCGAAGTTTCCGACTGCCTGCAGAGGCTGCGCACTGGCAAGGCCGGCAACCCGGCTGAGGAGGGCATTGTCAATGAGCTACTCAAGTATGGAGGCAGCACGGCCGCAGATATGTTACTGCAGTACTGCAATCTGATGTGGCAGCTTGAGCAGGTGCACCAGGTGCCAGGTACAGTTGTGAACATGCCCAAGAAGGGTGACCTGACAGACCCCACCAACTACCGTGGTATCACCCTGCTTAGCGTGCTTTACAAATTTTACACCAGCGTTCTCAACCAGCGCCTCATCAAGTTTGCAGAAGGCAAGTCAGTGGCGGAGGGCACGACACAGCAACGCAGCAGCAGCAGCAACAGCAGGCGCAACAGCAGCAGCAGCAACAGCAGGCGCAACAGCAGCAGCAGCAGGCACGTCAGCAGCAGCAACAGCAGCACAGCAGCAGCAGCAGCAGCGTGTAACTGCTGCTACAGCAGCAGGAACGCCGCTGCTGCACGAGAGCCAGAACGGCTTTCGTCCCAAGCGCAGCTGTGCTGACCACCAGAGTGTGCTCAGTGAGGTGTTGGGTGGGAGGAAAGCTGAGGGGAAGGATTCTTATGTGCTGTTTGTTGACACCTATAAGGCTTTCCCAACAGTGTGGCTTGATGGGCTCTTTCAAAAGCTGTGGGACAAGGGTGTGCGTGGAAAGATGTTCCGTGTACTCTACAACTTGTATCAGGGTGCACGCCGTGTGGTGTCTCACGAAGGTCATGTCACTGAGAGCTTCACATGTGACCTTGGTTTGCATGAGGGCGATGTTATTTCCCCACACTGTACCTGTACTTCATTGATGATCTGCTGCATGAGGTGCATGCAAAGCACCCTGGCATCACCCTTATGGGCCCTTGTGACGAACCTGCTGGTCAGGTTGTGGCAGCCATGCAGGCTGATGACTTTGTTGCTGTGTGCGGATCTCTGGCTGAGGTTCAGGCTGTGGCTGCAACGGTTTATGAATACAGTTGTAAGTGGCGGTTCAAGCTGAATAGCTTGAAGTCTGCTGTCATGCATGTCTCACCAGCTAGACAGCCCAGCCAGTTGGCTGACTCTGGCATCGTTTGGAACGGTGTGCCTGTGCCTGTTGTATCAGAGTACTGCTACCTTGGCCTGTGGTTCAACAATGCCTGCAACTGGAATACGCACTTTGAGAAGATGTTGGCAAAAGTGCATCGTGTGAAGGGTGGGCTCATGCCAGTCTGGAAGAGCCGGCTCATCAGCGTGGAAGTAAAGCGTATCATTCTGCTTACATGCGTTCGCCCGATTGTTGAATATGGCGGCGAGGTCTGGTTTCCGTCAACTGCAAGGCAACTGCAACAGATTGACAAAGTGCAGACTGACATCATCAAGTGCTCAATGCGTTGTGGCAAGGGGCGCCCTTGCACTTCACTTGTTCTGGCTGAATGGGGTGTGAAGCCATTGCACATGTGGCTTCATCAGAGGGCGATGGAGTATTACTTTAGGGTTCAGCGTATGCAGAACTGTCGGTTGCCACATCAGGTGTTTTCAGCTGGGTGGAAGCGCCCTAGTGGTGCTGTTGCGGTGACACCTTGGCATAAGTATGTGCAGAGTTTGCTTTGCAAGTATGGTGTGGATGTTGAGGCGGCGGCTGATCGAGGTAATGCGTGCAAGAATCACATCAACCGTCAGGTCAGGAAGCTGCATGCAGACACAATTGTTTGTGAATCACTGCAGCACTCTACTTTGAGCCGTTACATCACGCATATGCACCCTACACATGCTGATGCCATGCGTTTTAAAAGGGCTAGGCCCTTTTTGTGTTCTGGTGCGCCAACGCGTGGTATTGAGTTGCTGATGCGTGTTCGAATGGGCTGTCTTTGTGTGCATGGGCGTACCAGTCGTTATGGTGGCAGCAGAGCTGATTCTAACACAGCATGTCCTGCTTGTGGTCAGGGTGTTGAGTCTTTGTCACATCTGATGTTTGATTGTCCCGCTACTTCTGCTCAGAGGATACTATGCTTGATGAAATTCGGTCTGTTTTGCGTGATGTTGCTGGCGGCGCTGAAAAATTGCGCATTGTGTTGTCGTTGACTGATGCATCCACCAAGTTGTTGCGTTTTGTTTCTGATGATATTTGGGGTAGTAGGGGGGTGTGCCGAGTGATATCTAGGAGCATTGCTGAGTATCTTGTCAAGCTTGGGATGTGCGTAATATTTGCAAACACAATGGAGCAGTGCTCCCTCTTTCTTCCGCTCCTGAGGGGCGCGGGGCCGATGGCGTTGATGCTATGGCTTAATTGGTAACATGATGATGATGATACAACATGCATGCTCTTGCTGCAGATCCACCAGTGCCAAATCTCGCGAGGTTGATTGACAACGCTTTATCTCACAGCCACTGTGCAACAGTGTATGATGACACTGACTCATGGCTCTTCTCTCTCGCTCTATAAGTATAGCACAGACCCCGCAATGCACATGCAGCACATCTCCAACATGGTGTTATGCAGTGCATGCACAGTGTCCAGGATCGTCCTGGCAGGTCTAGGACCGTCCAGGAACACCCTGCGCCACAGGTTATCAAGTCAGCAGCATGCAACAGCAACACTGCTTATGGAAAACCAGCATGCAACAGCTGTGGATAGACCAGCACTGTGCATGACGCCCGTGTTACGGACCAGCCACTGTCAGATACACATGCTTTCATTTCAGAGCAGCACTTGCATGAAAACGCTAGATCTATTGTTTTGGCAAACAATTGCGGCACCAATCTCACGCGTCTACACAGGCTACTGGGTTCAACCTCAGAAGGGTTTGGTGCTGCCACGCTTCAAACACCGCATGCTTCTATGCGCATGTTAACCAGTTTGGGTGTTTTCAAACAGATGTTGACAACCTGCCAGCTACCAGCCACAGCTGCCGTTGCAACTGTCACTTCGGGAGCTCACACACTCTCGCAAAATCGAAACACGCCACGAGCTTTCCATTGTTTGACAGGTACACAGAACTGTCCGCTTCTGGGAAGTTCAGTCCAGGAAACACGCTACAGCCACCAACGGACACACGCCTGCGCCAGACCGCATCCCAAAATCCGCCGTCAGGACAAAGAACCCCTGCACATAATATACAGAATGCAGCACGCAGTGCCCGCACATAACACAGAGCAACCGGCCGCAAACAAACCACCAGTCAGCCTGCTTTCTGCTGTCGCCGCCTACTGACAGCCTACACTGCTGAAGCCGTGATCTCAACAGCTCAACAAAGTAGATTATCCCAACCTCACCGCTGCTGCAGCCTCCTGCTGCTGCGCCAGCTGCGGCTACAGCCAGCTGCTGCAGTCCCGCCCAACACACCCTAGAACGTGATCATCTGCTGCTCTGTGTAGCCCAACTTCTCCAAGTTGGGGATGCACGCAAACTTGATCATGGGGGCGGGCTGCTGCTGCTGCCGCTGCAGCCGCAACCAGCACACCCTAGAACATGATCATCTGCTGCTCTGTGTAGGCCAGCTTCTCCAAGTTGGGGACACACGCAAACTTGATCATGGGTGGCGGGCTGCTGCTGCTGCTGCTGCCGCTACAATTTCAAACAGCACGCCCTAGAACGTGATCATCTGCTGCTCCGTGTAGCCCAGCTTTTCCAAGTTGGGGATGCACGCAAACTTGATCATGGGTGGTGGGCCACACATGGCCACAATGGCGTCGGGCCCAGCTGGCAGCAGGTGCTCCCGCAGCATGTCCTCGTTGATGAAGCCGCTGCTGTAACCCCAGCCCTCAGGCGCCCTGCAGGTGGTGAGAGAAGGGGATTGTTCAAGCAGCAGCAGCAGCAGGGATGTCAACACACGGGTTCCTCAAGCCTTGCATGCCTAAGTAGTCCGTGAAAAAGCCAGTTTCAGTATGAGTTTTATGGTGCGGCAATTCTGTAGCATGTCCTCGTTGATGAAGCCGCTGCTGTACGCCCAGCCCTCAGGAGCCCTGCAGGTGATGTGAAAAGCAGCAGCAGCAGGGATGTCACCACAGGGGTTTCTCAAGCCTTGCGTGCCTTTAGTAAGTAGTCTGTGAAAAAGCCAGTTTCAGTATGGTGCGGCAGTTCTGCAGCATGTCCTCGTTGATGAAGCCGCTGCTGTACGCCCAGCCTTCAGGCGCCCTGCAATTCATGCAAGAAAGCAGCAGCAGCAGCAGCAGCAGAGGGGATGTCACCACAGGGGGCATCAGGTTTACGTAATCTGCTGAGTAGCCGGTGTCAATATTGTCCTCGTTGATGAAGCCGCTGCTGTACGCCCAGCCCTCAGGCGCCCTGGGGGTGATGTGAAAAGCAGTAGCAGCAGCAGCAGGGATGTCAACACAGGGTTTGTCAAGCCTCGCACGTCAAGTAGTCTGCGAGATAGCCGATGATGTAACAGTGACATGGTGCGGCGGTTTGCAGCAGGTTACTCGGCGTGCGTGCACATCGACAAACTCAGATGCCATCGCCACACCATGTTACATTTGTGCCGTAGCACAGCTTGCACACAAGCGTTCAGCACGCACCTGTCGAGTGTGTACCAGAGCTTGAAGTTGGGGTGCTTTGCGGCCAGGGCCTCCAGCTGCTCCCGCAGCAGGATGTCGTCCTCGCACTGGTTGGCCAGCAGCAGCCGCACCTGCAGCAACACACTAGAATATGTCAGTTTAGTGACGTGGACAGGCTCCACCTCAATAAGCCATGCACGGATACGACCATCTAGCGCAGCCGTGGTGTCCTCTCGTTCATATGTTGTGGTGCGAATGACCCGCCAGCACCAAAAGAGCTGCTGCATTGATACAACTACTCAACGAATCAGAACCGTTCACACACGCTGTGCTGTGTAGGTCTCACCTCTGTGGTGTCCTCTGGGTCGTCTGTGACAGTGCGGATGACCTGCCAGCAGGGGGTGATGCCTGTACCACCAGCAATGAGGCTGATGCTCCTGCAGCAGAAGCAACACGAGAGAAGGACAACGGTTAGACCATTGCGTACAACATTCAGCAACATGTGATATGTGATTAGCAACTGCAGTGCATCTTCAGACAGCAATTTGAAGCAGTAGCTGGCCGCAGCAGTCCCGCGTGGTGTGCCTGTTGCTGAGACCGACTTGACACAGCTTGGCTTGCGGTTGAGGCTGAACTTGCCACAATAGGAAGCTAGCAGGCAAACACGTCCAAACAAGCAACATCACTTGACAAAGCCTGGCTTGTGGTTTTGGCTGAACTTGCCGCGACACGGAAGCAAGCAACAGCACTGTACAAGTAGCAGCCACCGTACGACAATTTTGAATCGTGTGAGTGTTCCAACTCACTTGGCAAACCCTGGCTTGCGGTTGAGGCTGAACTTGCCGCGTCCCTCGTACACAAAGTGCCCCACCGGCCCCTTCACATCTATGCTGTCGCCAACCGCCAAGCTGTCCAGGTGCTGACTCATCTTGCCGCCCTCCGGGAACTTGGGGTGCTCGTTGGCCCTGCAGAATGTTACAAAGCAGAATAACAAGACAGTTATAACATGATTTGACTGAAGTTTGACTATATTGAGATTCATAAGTATTTGTCTTTGGCTACAAGCGGGTAGGCACAAAGACAAATACAAGCCGTCCAACACAGAAGCAGTCGGCTACCAATGCTGTGCGAGGCAACCAAGTGCCCAACTCAGGTCAAAGAAACAAGTCAAAGTAACAATCCCCACCTGTAGACCTTGATCACCAGGTCAGAATGCCCCAGGTCCTTGTCCTGGCTGGTGGCTGAGCAAAAACAAGTAACAGAACATCCGAACAGCAGCCAAATGACTTTTGAAACAACACATGGCCCAACCCCGGTCAAACTAACAAGTCAAAGTAACGGTTCCCACCTGTAGACCTTGATCACCAGGTCAAAGTGCCCCAGGTCCTTGTCCTGGCTGGTGGGAGTGTAGGCGCGCATCACTGTCTCCCCACCAATAGTGGCGTACAGGAACACGTGCTTACCCACTGGCAGCCCAAACTGCACACGACAGCAGCAGCAGCAGGATTTGCATGTCAGTAAAGAGTATCATGCTGCAAGCTAGCAGGCTGAAGTGCATCCGCATACAGTTTGGTGCTTGTTGCAGCTCAGACAGTACATCGCAGCAACCACTGCAGGGTATGGCTGCCGCTTGCAACATCCGTTTTTTGTCAAATGAGCAGCCATACCTTGCAGTGGTTGCAGCTGTGCTGTGACATGAGCGTCAACGAGCACCAAAATGACACCAGACCATGAGACTAGTACTGTCGGCATGGCAGCTGTAACAGTTACAAACAGCAGACACAACCACACATAGATCACAAGTTCGGCATCATTTCATCAGGTATCCTGTCATTTTGTTGCTATTTTACATTTCCTCACCTTGTGCTGTGGGCTCTGCAGCGCAAACCTAAACAGCCGCACGTTGTGGCTGAGCTCGATCTTCTCAGCCAGCTTGAACGCAATCTTCTTGCGAGGATCTAGAGCCACCAGCTCAGTGCTGCCGTTTGCTGCTGCTGCTGCTGCTGCCACGCCATTCACTGCGCCGTTCACTGCTGCTGCAGTGCCGTTTGCAGTGATGGTAACCACTCCGTTAGCTGCGGGCGCCGCACCCTTTGCTGCTGCTGCTGCTAGGGCAGAGGCCTTCTGCTCTGCTGTTACGAGGTCACCGATGTAGTACTGCGCGAGCATGCCTTTGGCCTTGCTGCTGTGGATGCTGTTGAATTCGTCGGTTGCATCCATGCCTGCGCTGATTAGGATGGATTCTGCGCCACCTGGGTGCTCCTCCAGGAAGGGCGTCGCGTCATACACCTGTTACATGGAATAACAAAGTAGCATAATGACAGACGTGTCAGTGACACAGGGTCTTTAGAAATTTGAATGCTGCTGGATTGCAGTTGTATTACATTCATGTATGCTTGAGCTGGCGAGGAATATGTTTTGTGAACCATGCAACCGGTCACCAGGCAGTTGCACTTCCAACCGGCCCCAGTGATGCCAAATTGCGGAGAAACTCTAGAACTTGGACTGTAGACTTTGAAAGTTGCTTGCGGGCGGCCAGTGAGGGAAGCAGGCAGCCGCCTCCTACACCCACAGGCAATGTCAAACAATAAAATCCAAAAGCACAACTGCAATAAGTCCTCACCTTGCCCTCATGCACAAACCAGGCACTCTCCTCTGTCGCATGCTGCTCCACCTCCTCCATTGTGTACAGCGCAATAAAACAGCTCACCTGCCTTCTTCAAATGCCTGTGATGGGGAGGACTGTTACTTGATGCATACGATGTTCACCCCTGCAATGCTACATTCAACTCTCTGCTTCCTCTTGATTCCCGGCTCACCTTGCCCTCATGCACGAACCAGGCGCTCTCCTCCGTTGCATGCTGCTCCACCTCCTCCATTGTGTACATCCCAACACCGCCTGCTGCTGCTACTGGCTTGGCAGCCGCCACTGCTGCTGTTGGCGCTGCTGCTGCTGCTGCGGCCTCCAGGCCTTGCCGCGCTAGGTTCTCTTCTTCCCTCCAGCCGATGTTGCCTAGGGCTCCCGGCTGCACTGGTGCTGGGTGCTGGAAGCGCAAGCCCATGTTGCCCTGTGAGATAGAGCGGAAGGGGGTATGGGGCATACAAATGCTTGGTAAAGTTGTGTGAAGTACATGATGTTGCCTAGTGCTCCTGGCTGCACTGGCGCTGGGTGCTGGAAGCGCAAGCCCATGTTGCCCTGTGAAATAAAGCAGAGGAAGGCAGGGGGCACATGATTGGTTGGTGCAGTTGAGGCAGTTGTTCATCATGCCTATGAGGTTCCAGCAAAACTGCTAAACCCCAGGGTGTAACAATGTAACACAAATGTAACATGTGTAACACCACCTCCCCTCACCTGGTCATCCACGTGCTTGTGCACCAGGATCCTGAAGTGGCAGTTGTTCATCATACCCATCAGGTTCCAGGTGATGTGCGCCGGCTGTGTGTTCATGCTGCTGTCCCACGCGCGCACCAGCACCTCACTCGCACGCGCAAACTCCACCGTCTGGACCTGCAGCCAGAGCATAAGCCGGCGCAGCAGATGGTGAGATAAGCAGCCACTCGCTCACACACTTGAGATAAGCAGCAGTGATGTTGCAAGATGTGTGAGAACGCGTGCTGCCGAGACACGCGGGGGCTGTTCCTGGGAGAGCAGGCCGTGTACACGTGTGCATACACATCAGAGCTGACACAAGTTGTGTGATTTCACGAGCCGGCCCATCAGGCAGGAAAGTATTGATCATGCAGGGGCGCACCTCGAAGCGCCAAAAGATCCAGCACCACAGCTTGCCGCCTGGGTTGGGCTCCTCATGGCGCGTGATTTCAGCCTGCCGCCACAGCTTGCCGCCATCCAGCGACACCTCCACGCGAATGATCTTGCGGCCACCACCTGCATCATGAAACAGCAGCAGCAGCAGCGATAAGGCATTTGGTAATAATAATAATAATGATAATGATAATAATAATAATAATAATAATAATAATAATAATAATAATAATAATAATAATAATAATAATAATCAATCCTTGTAAGCCATACCTTTCGGCACCCTAAAGGCATTTGGTGAAGCAACTTATGGCTTGCCGCCATCCAGGGACACCTCCACACGGATGACCTTACATTAGTGCTCAGCTGCTTTTAGTATCGCCATGGCAGTGACTGCCACTATGCAGCAAGACCAAAACTTCCATGCCCACCTGTGTATGCGTAGCCGTTCATGGGGTAGGTCACGTTGGTGCCGAGTGGCAGCACCTCATCATGCCAGGGCCTGCTGACTGCGCTGTTGATGTTGAGCTCGTTGATGATGAAGTCGGGCTTGAACCACCAGCCTGCAGGGTTGATGTAAAGTAGAATTCAGCAGCAGCAGCAGCATGTTGGTGAGGGAGGTGATGCTTGAACATCAGGCTGCTGATGCACTGTAAAGTTATCATCCTGGGCCGGAAAGATGATCTGCAACGGCCGTAGCAGCATTGTAGGTCGAAGTTCTCCAATTTGCAGCACATTCTATGCAGCAGCAGCACAGCTGCTGAGCAGCAATCCCAGCAGCAGCAGCAGCAGCAGCAGCAGCAGCAGCATCCATCCAGCAGCAGCAGCAGCAGCACTCACCCTCCTTCTTGGCCAGCTCTTCATCCACATGTGGCGGCATCACCCTGTTGTCATGGAAGTGGTAGAAGTTGTCACTTTCGCCCTCCGTAACGGATATTTCCTGCAGCCACTTGACCATGCGGCCCCCGATGAAGCCTGGGATGATCATGCGCACTGGGAAGCCGTGGTCCGGGGTGAGCCAGCGGTGGTTCTGCTTGTAGGCCACCAGCACATCGTTACTGTCATCCAGTGCGTAGTGCATGGTCAGAGACGTGCCTGCGGGGTTGCGTAAGCGTAGCAAAGTGCAGGTTCTGGTGAGCAGGGCAGTATGATTCAGGGCATTCTGGTGAGCCAGCGGTGGTTCTGCTTGTAGGCCACCAGCACGTCGTTACTGTCATCCAGCGCGCAGTGCATGATCAAAGAGGTGCCTGCGGGATTGTAATTGATATTTATAAAGCAGCAGCGCATTGCTGGGAGAGTGAGAAGTTGGGTATCATCACTGGTAGTTCAAAGAGTGAGAAGTTGGGTATCATCACTGGTAGTTCAAAGAGTGAGAAGTTGGGTATCATCACTGGTAGTTCAAAGAGTGAGAAGTTGGGTATCATCACTGGTAGTTCAAAGAGTGAGAAGTTGGGTATCATCACTGGTAGTTCAAAGAGTGAGAAGTTGGGTATCATCACTGGTAGTTCAAAGCATAACAGGCAGCAGGATGCCCCTAAGGGTTGATTTGCAGGAGGCAGGCAGCAGCAAGCGGGAGAGCAAAAAGTGTGCCTTGCATTGCCGCTCTAATGCACTGACGCCTGCCCAGAGTACACAACTGCCAACCAGCTGCCTTCAAACAGCATAATCACTGACAGTAGGTTAACCTGGACGACCATGCCAAACCAACATCATGACAAATGTTAAAATCATTCTCAACATGTTAATTCTCACCGTAGCTGCCGTCATCTCCCTTGGGCAGCTCCCCGTTGGGCCCCTTGAAGCTGACGTAGCCGCCGCCCTGCTTCACGCCTGCCTTGCGCAGCAGGTCACCCAGCCGCACGCCCGTCCAGTAGGAGGTGGAGACAGCGCAGGGGCCCCAGTTGAAGCCGATGCTCTTCTTGAGCATGTTCTCCTCCTTGCGGCGGTTGCCTGCACGCAAGACAGACAGGCACGAGGTGTGAGTTCGCTTTGGAGAGTCACGAGAGCAGGACAAGGGATGCAGTTGCCTGCAAGGCCAATGAGAGTGTTTGGGGTGTTGTTGATTGTGGGAGAACATGAATGCGCTGTCACATTCTAGCAATGTGAACCAACACTTTGAAAACCACACATAGCAAAAACCAACACTGTTGTCTGATACACTAATGAGGAATGTACCTGCGCACACCAGGGTCACTGGGATTGTCATGGACGGCATTGCCACCAGCTCCTCCATGCTGATGGTCAGCTGCTGGCCCACCAAACCACGCAGCAACAGTCACAACATTAGGCAGCATAAACACCACGATAGTGAAGGCAGACGCACCTGCGCACACCAGCGTAACCGGGATTGTCACAGAGGGCATCGCCACAAGATCCTCCATGCTGATCGTCAGCTGCTGCTCCACCAGGCCGTTGATGGTGATGGTGTGGCTCTCCCACACCAGCTTGGGCACTGCGCCGTGGTTGCGCACATAGTGGATGCTGGGGGGAGTGATGAAGCCTGATGCCATGAGCACATCCATCGGTGGCTCGCAGTTGAGCGGGTGACGCCCAGTCAGCCTGCAGGAACGCAGCAGGCAAGAACAGAACAGCAGAAGAACAGCTGTGAGCAGGCACAAGCATTTGTGTTCTGGCAGACATGTACGGGCCAGTGGGGTTGGGTGCTGACTGCTGCGGATGCGGTGACTGCTGGGTGACTCATGCCTGCTGCTGCAGCCGTGTGGTATGCAGGGTCTGGTTGAATGTGGTTCAAAAAGGCTGCAGCCTGAGCTTCCACTGCTCTGTCTGCACTGTGTTTGATATGAATTGGCACCCTCTCTGACTGCTGTGATGCTCAATTTGGGTGCATGTGATGCAAGTACACAGCGCAGTATGCTTGCACTGGCAGCACCAATGCAGCGACGCTGTCCAGGAATGTCAACATGCGGGTGCTGGCTCAGTGCGCCGTGCTCACTGTCATGCTGGCAGCAGCGCATCCCTGCTGCTGATGAAGGTTACCTCTGAATCCTGGGGTCACGTGGAACCCATGCATCTGGTGTGTCAGCATCCTTGGCATCCACATTGGTTGCAGGCAGATGCAGCTCCCAGTCTGCTGTCCCCTGCACCAGGGCATCCTCTGCTGGAGCGCCTCCGACCGTCTGTGCGACGGTGGAAGCTAGCGTAGCCACAGTCATTGTTGCTTAGCTGCGTTCTGCGCTGCTGAAAAGGAGCACACGTGCAAATGCGGCGTACTGCCGGATCAATCACGGGGGTCAGAACGAGTGCATGTGCCCACTGTGAAGTACTCTTGAGTGGTCATCCAGCAGTAAGAACGACGAACAGCTGGAGTCCTTGTGGGTGCTCGCATAAATACCCGGGTGGGGCATACGGGGATAGGTGCAGAGGGCTGGGACCACTACCAAGAGGCCACACTCTATCCCACGGCCCGCAGGGTCCCGGTCCCAGCTGTTGATCAAGAAGTATTTCGCGGCAAAAGTCAATAACAATAGTCCTGAACCTGGAATTATGCATCCCAACCTTGACCCTCAGAAGGAAACCTAATCTGTCACATTTCGCGGTCACCTTGGGGCGCCCCTACCTTACGGTTGCGTGGCGCTGTGCCCACTGCGCTTTCAAATGACCCTTTGATTGTGGATCAGCCCTGAAGCTGTGCACCTCAGCACGATGGCGCTTCCTGACAGCCATGTTTTCTTCTTGCCGGTGCCACAGCAGAAAGCTGGGCCTCTCGCAGAAATGGATCAGTGCCAGTTGCCCTCGACGGTAAGGAGCTGGATGCTTGTGATGGTTGCTGCTGGTGGCGCTAGGCCCCTTCAGCTTGCTGACCAACGGCGGCTTTCGCTTTGCGCAGATTGAGCAGGCACGCAAGACAGCAAGGGCGCTGTCTCATCTTCACTTGTACGTTGAGCGCTGCGGTGAGTGGGCTGGGTCAGCAGAGCTGTGGGCCAGCAGCCCTTCAGGTGCACCTGTACCCGCAGCTGCTTACGGCGTTTCTTCTGTGATGCTCATACATGGTTTTTGTTGTCTTGCAGGTGGGAAGCTGGCAAGTGGCTGGGACTGCAAGCTGCGCTTTAGGACCACCACCCGCAGGAACGGTCGTCTGGGGCTCACCACAGACAACGTGAGTACAGCTCATGTTACCTGCTGTGACTCTGCTGAATCGTTTACCACTTGGGCGTGTAGCCTGCCTGATGGCCTAGCTACCCATGGTGCATGCATATCATTGATCTGGTGCCTGCTGCTGCCTGACCTGCTGTTCTGCAGTACTACTACAGCCCCTGCGGCAAGACGTTCCGTACACACAGGCAGGTCGTAGATTTCTTGGGCTTGCCAGAGCCTCAGCAGCAGCCTCAAAGCAGCAGTATCAGCACCCCAGCTGCGGGCACCAAGCGCATCCTGCAGGTTACAACAGTCGCAGCAGCGACACCCGCAGCGCAGCACTGCAGCGGCAGTGCCAGCAAGCGTGTAGCGCTTCCTGCAAGCAGCTGCGACTCAGCAGCAACAGCAGCAACTACCCCTGCAGCAGCAATGGAAGGAGCGCCCAGCTCCACTCCAGTGGCTTCCTGCAACGACCAGCAGCAGCAGCAACAGCAGGCTGCAGAGCAGGACGTGCAGTCAATGCCGCCACCACCACCACAGCCAGTGAGGCGCACAAAGGCAATGCTATCAGCCAAGTATGCAGTTGCAGTGGCGCCACCTGTCACCTCCAGCTGCTTTGCTGTTAGTGCAAGCACTACCAGCAGCGTAGCTGCAGCATCAGACATGCAGCTGCAGCAGCAGCGGCGGGAGGGTGCAGCTACCCCTGGCATCAGCGGCACCACCAGCTGCAGCACAGCTTCAGCGTTTGCAGCAACAGCAGATTGCGGTGTCAGTGCGTGTTCGAGCCAGCTGCTGCCAGCTATGGAGCAGCATCAGCAGCAGCGATCCTGCAAGCCGTCGAAGCCCAAGGCAGTGCCCAGCTGGCGTGCAAACTTGCGCGAGCTTGACAGCCAGATTGCAGCAGCGAAGATGGCTAGCAAAAGCAGCAGCAGCAGCGGCGGCAGGGACGCCAGCACTGTTGGTGCTGGGCAGCAGTGAGCAGCGCTGGCAGCATCCATATTGACTCTGCATTCCAGCAGAGCAGGTGCCAGGTTCGTTGCAACGAGGCAAAAAGAAAAACAAAAGCAAGAAAAGAAAAAACATGATGATGTCATTGGTTGGATTGGACTTGTGGGCTGCATTTGCACATCGCATTGCGTGCGTGTCTGTATATGCCCAGACCTACGGCTCCTACCGCCACTGCAAACACCCGATCCCGACGCGGCCCTCGTTATAACACCAGGATCCTGCAAGCCCCCTGTTGCAACAGTTCCATTCACTGTTACAACGACAGCTTGCTGCCCTGGGTGTGAGGTGCTTGTTGACCTCGGAAGTGACTGTGGCGGGCTGCGGTTAGTACTGGCGTGAGGGATCACGCTGGGAAACCCGCAGTGCTGTAGGTTGAGAGCTACTGCTGCTGCGCCCCCTGCATGCCTCTGAGCACCTGTCCGGCCTGTTGCTATGCTGTGTGCGTGTGGATTGGCTGCTGTTCTGTGCTGTGCTGATGTCGCGTGTATGTGTGTGTGAGTGATTGCCTTGGCCGGCACAGGTGTCAGGGCATGTACTGGTTGGGGGCTAGTGTACACACATTGCATGGCCATGGCTGCCTG
>CADDIJ020000943.1:0-53727 GCA_902809745.2 Tetradesmus lagerheimii | reverse complement strand
GCCACACACCCTGTTGCCACACACCCTGTTGCCACACACCCTGTTGCCACACACCCTGTTGCCACACACCCTGTTGCCACACACCCTGTTGCCACACAGCCTGTTGCCACACAGCCTGTTGCCACACAGCCTGTTGCCACACACCCTGTTGCCACACAGCCTGTTGCCACACACCCTGTTGCCACACACCCTGTTGCCACACACCCTGTTGCCACACACCCTGTTGCGCAACACAGCCATTCCCTTTGGCAGAGCGGACACAGCAGAAAGGTGATGTGGTGTGCCATATGCCAGCAGCTCTCACACCTGTGCCTGTCGTGAGCTTGCCTTGCACCTGCCCTTCTCATGCCAAGCTACACTCAGACAAGGCAATCTGCACCCAACGCTGCCCCGTGCAGCCACCGCCTCACCTGTATCAAACTGGTGCGCCTTGCCGCTGCCAAACCAGGACAGCGGGTTGAGCGATGACGCCAGCCGGCTCACCAGCGAGCGCTGCTGCTGCTGCTGCTGCCGGCTGAAGAAGTCGGAAGGCGCGCCGTCAGCAGCAGGATGCTTGCCCTTCTTGCCAAAGATGCTCAGGTTGACCTGAAGGGAAGCATAGCAGGAGCCCGCAGCGTTAACAGTAGCCAGAACCAGTCAGCCTACTGCAGCGATCGTATGTGATGGCGCTTACGCAATGACGCGGTGGCAGGGGCCACCCTGGGCTGTTTGGGATTCTTGATTCACTCTCAGCTGTCAGACCCCCCCTAATCCACTCAAACACCCCACATAGAAACCTTGCCTAGCCTGGAAGATCAGACAGGCATGAAATTTATTTTCACCTTCTGCGCATCCCACTTTGCGCATACACCCACTCAAAACCCCCAAACCCTGGACTAGCCCTCAAGATCAAACATGTCAAACAAGCATGGGACCTCTCTCAACTTCTGCGCGTTCTGCTGCTCCGCCTCTTGCCTTGTAAGCACCACCACCACATCTCCCGCGTCACTCCACACATCGCTGTCAGCAAGCACCTGGTAAACCAGCACAAACCCCCCACAAACCCTGCACGATCCCAGAGACCAAGCAATAGGTGTCTCACCTTCTGCGCGTCCTGCTGCTCCACCTCTTGCCTTTTCAAACCCCTACACATCCTGGACTAGCCCGAAAGATCAAGCACCATTCTCACCTTCTGCGCATCCTGCCGCTCCGCCTCCTGCCGTGTGGGCGCCCCCACATCCCCCGCGTCACTC
This sequence comes from Tetradesmus lagerheimii, assembly GCA_902809745.2. Classification (NCBI taxonomy): domain Eukaryota; kingdom Viridiplantae; phylum Chlorophyta; class Chlorophyceae; order Sphaeropleales; family Scenedesmaceae; genus Tetradesmus; species Tetradesmus lagerheimii. The sequence continues at coordinate 52,495 of CADDIJ020000943.1, read as the reverse complement.
CCTTCATCGCTGTCAGCAAGCACTTTGTGACCCCCACAAACCCTAACTAGCCCTGAAGATCAAGCAACCCCCTCACCTTCTGCGCGTCCTGCTGCTCCGCCTCCTGCTGCACCACTATCAGCAAGCACTTGGTAATCCGCGCAAACGCCCATCAACTCTGGACTAGCCTGGTAGATCAAGCAACTGCCTCACCTTCTGCGCGTCCTGCTGCTCCGCCTCCTGCTGCACCACTATCAGCAAGCACTTGGTAATCCGCGCAAACGCCCATCAACTCTGGACTAGCCTGGTAGATCAAGCAACTGCCTCACCTTCTGCGCGTCCTGCTGCTCCGCCTCCTGCCTTGTCGGCGCCCCCACATCCCCCGCGTCACTGCCCTCATCGCTGTCAGCGTCCTCATCAAGCACCTCCACTGGCTGCTTGCAAACCTCAATCACTCATCGCTGTCAGCAAGCCCTTGGTAACCCACTTACCCCGCCACCCCGCACAAATCTTGGACTAGCCTGGAAGATCAACCATGAATAAAGAATGCATGAGCTACGCGTGGTATGTGCACTGGCGAAGGTGCATGTGCGACGATGAGAAGGCCTCATGCGCCTCTGAAGTTCAAACAACCGCCTCACCTTCTGGGCTTCCTGCTGCTCTGCCTCCTGCCGTGTGGGCGCCCCCACATCCCCCGCGTCACTCCCCTCATCACTGTCAGCGTCCTCATCAAGCACCACCTGCTTGCTGGCCAGGGCCCTCAAAAAGCCTGTCGGAATGACCAAAAACACACTGAATAGGTTGGCGCGCTGCAGCAGCATGCGCTTTATGAGCCAGGTGATGTAGACAGAGGCGCCAATGAAGAGCAGGCAGCCCTCCAGCACGAGTATTACGATCATGGCCTCGCTGACCTCGCCCATCTTGGCAGCAGCACGCTCAACCTGGCAGCAGCAGCAGCAGCAGCGGCGGCGGCCGCGGCGCAAAGACGAAGTCGACGGTTGGTGCTAACACACACTCCCGTATGTTGAATGAACATTCATGGTATCATAAAAAATCAGCAGCAGGAGCTCAGCCGCAGTGCTGCTCCCGCGGCTGCTGCATGTTTCTAAATAACATGTTACATAACACATTTCAGCTGTCGGCAGCCGATACTCACCAGGCCGTACAGTGTGAGCTTGTAGCCGCTGTACAGAGCCCAGGGCCCGTTGTCCATTACAAAGCACCAGAAGCGGTTGTCAGCCAGGCCTGTGCCGTTGGCCACCATGCGCTCGTGGTTGCTGTTCACCTCACGCGCGGCTGCAGCAGCAGCAGCAGCAGCAACAACAGCAGCACTTTAATGCCGAGTTACGGGCATCTAAGGTCATGCTGTTGAGAGCTTCCACCTCCTTTTGCTTGCCTGTTATATAGGTTCAATACAAGCTTTTATCAAAGCAAGCCCGCCTGTGTGAATATCTTTCTCGGCAGCTTTCAGTGCCCTGTCAAGCGCGCACCTGAGATGACCCAGTTGCCCAGCTCCCACCCCCCGTTGCTTGCTGTGATTTATGATACAAAATGCCTTTGTAGATGTCTTTCGCAACAACCCTCAATGCTACATTAATCTTTAATGTCAGCCGCACACCTGAGATGACCCAGTTGCCCAGCTCCCAGAGCCCCATGGCCTCCGTCTCAGCCACAGGCGGCACCGTGTCAACGTAGTTGGTCACGTTCCACATGTTGGTCTCCCAGTAGTCACGCAGGTGGTACCTGCAATGTGTGACAGTTGGCAATTTGCAGCAGTCACGCACACAATCAGCAAACCAAGCCAAGGTGAGCTCGTAACACGCTGTGGTTGATCGTCTGAGTGGCGCGGGTGTTACTGCAGATCTCTATGTGATCTTGTCACAGCGCAGAAGCAGGGCGGCCTATTCTTTGAAGGCTCGCTACAAGCCCGGTGACCAGTGTCCAGTCAGCTGATATACTCCCAACTGCAATGCATACAGGCACAGCTGGGGTGCATCCCTAAAACCTATACAGCTGGGGAGCCCAATGGTAGGGTGCGTGAAGGCGCATGAGGTCTCCTCATCGTCACACACGCCCCCTTTCTGAACTTACGCGGCTGTTACGTATAAACACACCGCGTGAAGCTCATTCATTCATTCATTCTGGGGACCCTAAACCCTAAAGCCCATCTGAGCCCCAAACCCTACAGCCGCACCTCTCTCTGTTGATGAAGCGTCGCATGCCGGTGCGGCCCAGGTATGTTCGCTCGTGGTCTTCGTGGAAGCGCTCTATGGCGTCTGCAAGCAGCTCGGAGAAGTGGCCCATCTCGTCCACGGTGAAGATGCCGGGGTGTTTGACGCCTTTGTGCAGCGCCTCAAGCACCCTGCCAGCAGCAGCAGCAGCAGTGAGCAGAAGCAGCAGCGGCAGCAGTAGCAGCAGCATGTGATTGGCCCATCTCGTCCACGGTGAAGATGTTGGGGTGTTCGATGCCCTTGTGCAGCGCCTCAAGCACCCTAGAGGCAGCACGGCAGCAGCAGCGGCAGTGGCAGCGGCAGCAGCAGCAGCATATAAGTTTGTACATTGCCATCAGCATGCCGGGGTGTTCGATGCCCTTGTGCAGCGCCTCAAGCACCCTAGACGCAGCAGCAGCAGCGCATGAGTTTGTACACTGCTATCAGCATGGGATCTCCTCCACCGTGAAGATGCCCGGGTGCTCTATGCCCTTGTGCAGCGCCTTAAGCACCCTGGCAGTGGCAACAGTAGCAGCAACAGCAGCAGCAGCAGCAGCGGCAGCAGCAACAAGTTGGTTTGTATACTGTCATATACTGCCATCAGCATGGCATTATGAGGGATGTCCTTCGCTGTGAAGACACCTGTGCCCTTGTGCTGGGCCTCGAGCATTTGTTGACATCACCTGTGGTCTAGCAAGAACGCGGTAGGTACTGTGTTACACTGCAAGTCAGGGTGTTGAGGCAAATAATAATCTGTGATGTGAGGAGCAGCCTTCACTGAACCACCACCACCAGCAGCAGCAGTGGTACTGACGAATACAAAAGCTGCAGACAATGCAGCAAGCACAGCAGTGCCACCACGTAATACGACAAAACAGAGTCAACAATAGTCTGAACTTGTCTCAACAGTAGCTGTAGCCAGTCGCACTACGCTACTGCTTTTCAAATTGCTTTCCATGTAATACGACAAAACAGAGTCAACAATAGTCTGAACTTGTCTCAACAGTAGCTGTAGCCAGTCGCACTACGCTACTGCTTTTCAAATTTGCATCCATGATGTGCTGCGCATGATGTGCTGCGCACGCGGTTGGCCTCTCCCACTCAAGATGCATATAAACAGTTTGGTTCAAGGAGCAGCACATTGTACTATTATTTAAGGCTTGGCTGTGAGCTGCGCATATGCTGCAGACCCCGCACCCCGCACCCCGCGCACCTGCAATCAATGGCCATGCGGTGCAGCGTGATGACTTTTCCACCAACCCCACACCCACCTGCAATCAATGGCCATGCGGTGCAGCGTGATGACTTTTCCACCAACCCCACACCCACCTGCAATCAATGGCCATGCGGTGCAGCGTGATGACTGCGCTGCCCGCGTCGTCTACCTCTGTGATGTACTGGTTCTGACTGTTGACGAGCGACACGCTTGTGATGAAGCAGGCCGTGTGTGCTGCAAACAGGCCCATGATGAGCAGGCAGGCGTGCCGGTAGAAGCGCGTGCTGGCCTGCGAGGGGGGGGGGGAGCAAATAGCCACGACAGGGGTGGTGTTCTGTGCGAGATGTATACATATATATACATACATAGGTACACTGCTGGGTGAGCAAGGCCCAGGATGAGCAGGCAGGCGTGACGGTAGAAGCGCGTGCTGGCCTCTGTGGGAAAAAGGAAGGGGGGAGCCACGGCAGCGGTGGTGTCATGTGTGAATGTGCCATGTATAAGACAGCGTTTGGCATGTGCATGTCCAAGAGCTGTGAGCTAGACACAACTGCTGGGTGAGCAAGACCAGCACAGCAGGATGCAAGCAACTGTCATCAGAGGGATGCACCATACAGCTGCTTGCTGTCGATGGCGCGCAGCTGCGTTGCCTGTGCATGTCTGCCACTGGGCAGGCGCACCAATGTGACGTTGTGTCCATCGGGCGGCATGCCAGTTGCAGGTTTTTGTAAGGCTAAAGCACCAGAGTGTGCTGCACACCCCACTGTAACGCCTCATTGCATACCACATGAGCGGACTGTTCGCTTGCTGGCTTGTGCTGGGGTCGGGTTTCAGCCTCAAAGAGCACTGCATTCTATTGTAATGCATGTGCCGCCTCACCTGTTGTGCCTGCCTGCCGCTGAGCAGGCGTGCGAGCTTGATGTTTTGTACACCGGGCGGCATGCCAGTTTCAAAACTTAGGCACAAGAGTGTGCCGTGCACACAATTGCAAGTAGCGCCTCATTGCGTGCACCGCCTCACCTTTTGTGCCTGCTTGCCGCTGAGCAGGCGAGCCAGCTTGCGCAGGCGCTTGCCTCGCTTGAAGTCGCTCTCGTACGCGCCCACCTCGCTGCCGTCAGGCGCTGACGACGCGCCATCACCTGCAGCAGCAGCAGCAGCAACGGCCAATGTCCAGGTGTCAGGGCCTTCAGAAGCGCATGGTCGTCAGCTAGCTCAACCACTCAGTGGGCTAGCTAGCCACAGTGTGCCACAGAAATTTTCCGCAGCGGAGAGTTTCTGCAGCACTTGAGAGCCATGGATAAACACGCCATCAAGGGTCGGCAGCGTCATGACCACACTGAGCCAGGTTCTCCCTGTCGTTGGATTGCTTGGTTGAAAAGTGGCGGAGAAAATGACGCGCCTTTGTCTCTCCCAGTTAGAGATTCTAAATTATAATGTTCCCTGGTGGCATATCCAACACAATACAGTACATTACTTTAGGGGGCTGCAGCCCCACCCCAGCACAAGCCAGCGAGCAGATAGTCCGTTCGTGGGGTGTTTCAATGTTGTACCCAGTTTCTCCATCGATTGGGCGATAAACTCACCCGTGCAAGTCCGTCAGTTCCAGTTGCTTTGTACGACCAGTCACAGCAGCCCCCCCTCTCCCCCCTGCAAGCACCTAACCCACCTCCTGACAGCACCGAGCCTGCCTCCCAGTTGACTCTGCTCTCTGGTGGAATATCCGGAGCAGCACGCCCATCTGAAGGCACATCCACAGCACAGCCCCCCTCCCCAAAAACACACATATCCAAAGCACCCCCCTCCCCCTGCAAGCACCCACCCCTTACCTCCTGACAGCACTGAGCCTGCGTTGCCACCCGCCAAGTTCGTCTCAGGTGGCGCCAGGTAGCCGTCTGCCAGCATGTCCGGCTGCTCATCAGGAGGGGGTGGCAGCCCGCCAGCAAAGCCGTTGCCAGCAATACAAAACGTTTCGGGGCTGCATCCCTCAGTTTCAGTTGCTTTTTTATGCCCAGCCACAGCAGCACTCCCCCCGGTAGCATGTCCACAGCACCCCCCCTAGCCAGCACCCAACCCACCTCCTGACAGCACCGAGCCTGCGTCACCACCCGCCAGGTTGGTCTCCGGTGGCACACCCAATACAATATCATACAATATATGAGGGGGCTGAAGCCTCAGCACCCAGCCACAGCACCCGCTGCCAGCACCCAACCCACCTCCTGACAGCTCTGAGCCTGCATTGCCTCCCGCCAGGTTGGTCTCAGGTGGCGCCAGGTAGCCGTCAGCCAGCATGTCCGGCTGCTCATCAGGAGGGGGAGGCAGCCCACCAGCAAAGTCATTGCCAGCCAGCGACTCCTCTGCCTCGACTGCCGTGATGGCTGTGGCAGCGGTCTGCAGAGCATGGACACACACAAATGTTGAACACGTGAACTAGCCGTGATGGCTGTGGCAGCAGTCTGCAGAGTATCGACACACAGAAAACATGTGAAATAGCCGCAAGACAGGTGTGGTGCCACAAAGTTTGTTTGGAGCGTCAGCAGTGCCAGTCGCTGCTTGTCCTTTAGATCTGCAGGAGGACCATGATGTCACTTGCTGCCAGCTGAATTGCATTCTCCATGAGCTGCCTCAGCATCCTCACAGCTGCTGTGACAGATGACTAGATGAGATGTTGGTCATAAGCACAGAAAGCAGCAGCAGCAGCAGCGCGCGTCACTCACCAGGCCGGAGGCTTGGCGCACCCACTCCATCAAGCGGTCACTCTGCAGTGCAGCAGCAGCAGCAGCGATAGCAGCAGCAGCAGCGGCAGCAGCAGCAGCTGGGCGCTGAAGTCAACCTCAACCAGACATGTCATCGTCAGTAAGTGCAGTGATCTCTGGCTGAGCCTGGCTGCTTGCATGCGTGCAGCAAAGCTCACACATATTGTGACTGCACGCCTCAGACATGCACACTTCAGACTATTCAGCAGCCAAGACGGCAGCAGTTTAGCAAACAAGCCGTACAATTCAAATCTAACAAAAGCACACCTTGCCCTTCTTCCCCCTTGGCGCGCCGTCATCGTCCTCGCTGCCCCTGCCATCTTCTGCTGCTGCCGCCTCATCCTCATCATCGGGCGCTGTCTCAGCACCGAACTTGACGCCACCCCGCGCCTTGACAGACTTGCTGCCAGCTGGCGCCTCCTCTGCAGCAGCAGCAGCAGCAGGGGGGGGGGGTAAAGCAGTAACAGCAGCAGCAGCAGCATCGAACTTGATGCCACCCCGCGCCTTGACAGACTTGCTGCCAGCCGGAGCCTCGTCTGCAGCAGCAGCAGGGATGGTGCGGTAAGCAGAGATATCAGCAGTATTATCAGCAGCAGCAGTGGGTGCATTGCGGGTTGTTGGCAGCCTCCAAATTATGGCATCCAGCTGGTAGTGACACTCCTACAAGGCTGCTTGCAGGCAGTCATCTCAGCAGCAATGCTCGAATTCCTCGCCTCACACGACCAGGCAATGCACAGCACCACAAGCACACCAACAGGGCATGCAAACGCACACGTTGCACACATGCACACTCACCCTCTTGCGGCTGTCCCTGCCCTGGCCGCATGCCATGCTGCTGCCACTGCTGCCGCTGCGCTTGTTATTTCGACATGCCGCACACTGAGCTGTCACACTCCCAAGGCGCAGATAACTATTTCCCACCCTCAGGCAACAGCCACTGACACGTCTGACACTAACCATTCTATGCGGTTGCTGCTTGTAACAACCTGCCTGCACAGAGAGACCATTTCAAGCCACAAACCCACCCTCTTGTGCCTGTCCCTGGCCTGGCCACATGCCTGCTGCTGCTGCAGCTGCTGCGTTGGGTGCCTCGGTCATCAGCTCCAGCATGCGCCAAGCAAAGTCGGGGTTGCCCTTGGCACCAATGCACTAATATCTCACCTCACATGACCAGACCATGCACAGCTCTACAAGCATACCAACAGGGTATGCATGTGCACACGATTGAAAAAGTGAACACTCACCCTCTTGTGCATGCCCCTGCCCTGGCCGCATGCCTGCCGCTGCTGCTGCGTTGGGTGCCTCTGCCACCAGCCCCAGCATGCGCCGGGCAAAGTCGGCAACAATTCACGAATCTATCGTCTCACACGGCCAGGCAAGACAGCGCACTACAGCCACACCAACAGGTCATGCACGTGCACACGTACGCCCTCACCCTCTGGTGCCTGTCCCTGGCCTGGCCGCATGCCTGCTGCTGCTGCTGCGTTGGGTGCCTCGGTCATCAGCCCCAGCATGCGCCGCTCGCTCCAGCACATGCACGAATCTCTCTCCTGACACGACCAGGGAAAGCACAGCTCTGCTAGCACACCAACAGGCCATGCAACTGCAAGCGCACACGTACGCACGTACACACACTCACCGTCTTGTGCCTGTCCCTGCCCTGGCCACATGCCTGCTGCTGCTGCTGCTGCTTTTGGCGCCTCGGTCATCAGCCCCATCTCAGCAGCAATGCACGAACTCTCGCCCCACACAAACAGGGTAGCAGTTGTGGGCATTGCAGCGCACTACAGCTACACCAGCACTCACCCTCTGGTGCATGCCCCTGGCCTGGCCGCATGCCTGCTGCTGCCGCTGCATTGGGCGCCTCTGCCACCAGCCCCAGCATGCGCCGAGCAAAGTCAGGGTTGCGCTTGGCAGCCATCGCAGCAGCAATGCTCAAATATCTTGCCTCAGACGACCAGGCAATGCACAGCTCTACTAGCACACCAACAGGCCATGCAACTGCACATGTTGCACATGTGCCCACTCACCCTCTTGTGCCTGTCCCTGCCCTGGCCGCATGCCTGCTGCTGCTGCTGCTGCTGCTTTTGGCGCTTCGGTCATCAGCCCCAGCATGCGCCCAGCAAAGTCGTCTCGGCAGCAAGGCCTGGCATGCTTCGCGTGGTGGGGAGTATGGGGGTGCTGGGGATGCAACTCTGCGTGCAGCAATGCTGGTGGCACGCCGTGCTTACAAACGTGTTGTGCGCCGCAAAAAGTTTCAGCACACCCAGCAGTGCCAGCTGCAGCTCCTGCAGTCGTACTTTAGTGAGGAGCAACGCGATTTTTGGCGAGTGTTTTTGGACAAGCGTGGTGTGTCTTGCCCTCTTGATGATGTAGATGATTGGACGGCTTGGTTTTCTGACATAATGGCACATCCAACACAGCGGCCGCCGCTGTCGCCTGAGGCTGCGGCCTTGCGCTCTCAGCTGGCGGCAGTGCATCAGCACCCGCCGTCTGCATTCAACCACCTGAATGATAAGTTTAGATTTGCGGAAATTGTTGATGTGATGTGCTCCCTGCCATCTGGCAAAGCGGCAGACTTGCAAAACTTGACATGTGAGTTGCTGCGCTTCCCTGCTGAGGAAGTGCATGAGGCTCTAGCTGATGGTGCGCCTGGCCAGCCGCGCTCAACCTCTGGACCTGGTGATGCACCTCGCCGCCAGGGCTACGTCTTTGAGCCGCTGCTGCGTTGTGTGGCATGGGTGGTGCGGCAGATTACTGCAGCTAACATCACCCCAACAACGTGGCCGCGTGTTCTGCAATTGTGCAAGCTGATTCCGGTGCCCAACTCAGGGCAGGCTAGTGAGCCCAACAACAGGGACATGTATAGAGGCATTAGTGTGTCTAGCATTTATAGTCGTGTGGTTGACCGCCTCATGCACCTCCGCCTAGACCCAACTATGGAGAGCCTAGGTGTGCGTGCTGTTACACAGTGTGGCTTTCGCAAAGAACATGGCACAATTGATGCGTTGTTCACCCTTACGCATCTCATTAACAGGGCCCGCCACCAGCGTAAGAAGTTGTATGTTGTGTTCATAGATTTTAAGAAAGCTTTTGACACGGTTCCTAGAGACTTGTTGTTGGCACGTTGCAGGCAGCTTGGCATCCATGGCCGCCTCTTGTCTCTATTGGAGCGTCTATATGACACCATCCAGCTACAGGTGTCTGTGAATGGCAAATTGGGTGACCCTATTGATACGTGCCTTGGTACTAAGCAAGGAAGTGAGCTGAGCCCGCTGCTGTTTGGGTTGTTTATTGAGATGCTGCACGAGTTGATCACAATTAGAGGCAAGCCTGTTCCAGGTGGGGCTTCTGCTCCTCTTGGACCCAAGGTTGGCTCTCTTCATGTGCCTGATTTGCTCTATGCGGATGACGGCTGCTTGATTGCTGAGTCGCCGGCAGACGCGCAATGCTTGTTGGATTGCTTGCAGTTGTTTTGTGAGATCACTGGCATGGAAGTCAACATGCAGCCTAAGAAGACGTGTGTGGTGGTGTTCCGTGGCAAACGTGTGCCACGCCCGCGCTCAACTGCGTTCACGTATGCTGGTCAGCCCCTGAGCATTCAGAGCAGCTACACATACCTTGGTGCAGTGTTGCATGAGACCAAAGGTCTGCAGCCGGCAGTTGATGCTTTGGCAGCGTCTGGGCTCAAGGCCATGCATACCCTCTTGGGCCGCTTCCGTAAGCAACGCATCACACAATACGACATGAAGTGCCGCATGTTTGATATCATGGTTGAGCCTGTTATGTCATACGCATCTCATGTGTGGGGCCCCGAGTTGTGCCATACAGGCTTGTTCAGGCGCACAGGGTGGCGCATGTCTGCAGCTGACAAGGTGCATGTGTCATTCCTTCGCTACATGACTGGGGCTGGGCAACGCTCCAGCATTGATGTGCTGATGCGCGATCTTCACCGCTCGCCTGTTCAGCACCATTGGGTTGTGCTGGCGGCGCGCTGGTGGGAACGCCTTAGGGCCATGCCCGTTGATCGTCTTGCGCGGGTTGCGTGGGTGTCGGATGTGGAGTTAGCATTGAGTGGTTGCAAAACTTGCTGGACATACTATCTGCTGCACACTATGCAACGCCTTGGTGTTATACAGCAGGCTGCATGGCGTGGGCCTGGGGTGACGGCTGCAAGTGTATGTGGGCTTGAGTTGCATGCTACAGCCGTGTCTGCTGCCCTTGCACGCTTGGTTAAGCAGGGGTGGGCCGATGCAGGTGCGGAGGATGCTGACCCAAGAACAGCACCAAGCAATCATGTTACTATGTGCACACATGCTGCCTGGGTGCATCCTATGGAGGCTGATGCTGCTTTTGACCGCAACACACAACCTCAATACATGCAATTATGCTTGCCGTTCCGGGTGTTGCAGTGCCTTGCACGGCTTCGCACTGGGGCTGCACAGTTGGAGGTGCAGCTGGGTAGACATGCCCGCCCTCGGGTGCCCAGGCAGCAGCGGTTGTGTAGACTGTGCTCGTGTGCTAATCATGTTGCAGCTAGCCGAGCAGTTTGGCGCACACGCGTGCACGCCCGGACTGGGACCTATGACAATGTGGAGGATCTCAAACACTTTCTGCTAGAATGCCCTGCATATGACCACTTGCGCGGTGCCTGCCCTAGTGTGTTCTATCCTGCGGGTACTGTAGATCGCTATGCTAACGAGTTGGTGCCGCGCATTCTAGACTGTGAGGATCAAGAGGGCTTGGCTGTGGTGGTTTATCAGATGTGGTTGTATCGCTCAGTGTTGCTGGGGTTGTCCCCTGACCATCAAAGTGTGCCAATTCAGCCTGAGGGTTATGTCCCTGTAGATGACGCCTTAGACGCTGTTGCTCCTAGCCCGTGATGAGTTTAGGTTACTTGACGAGTTACACATGCATCCTGTCACATTATTGGTTTGCTGCCGCCTTTATGCCGCCTTAGTTGCCCTGCCTATCTCTCTGGCTGTGTGATCTTGACAACATGCTTTTTGGTTGGTGTGCTTCTTCAGCACATGCTGTTGGCTGATTGGGGTGTGTCACTGACACACCGCAGATATAATCTTATGCTCAATCTGGAGAGACCCTGTGCTCAACGGATGGCCTCAATGGGCTACATTGTGTGCTCATCTTCTTTCGTCATGCGTTGACATTGTGCTCATTTTGGGGTGGCTCATACCATCTGAGATGGTGACTGGACCCACATGTAACTACTCTCTCTCAAAAACAGCTGCACACCATTGGGAGCAGCTGTACAAGAGGTCAAGCTTTGTTCAATTCGACAAATCGTCATTACGTTAAGATGCTTGAAGAACAAGAGGGATCACGACAAAACAGCAGATCTACCATTGAGCAGCAGCATGGTGTACACTTTGCTGAGCGTTGCTACCTGCTAACCCACCTGGCTAGTACTGGCAGAGCTGAAAGCGCGAACACCTGCGGACCCTCCTCCAAAGAGATCTTGATGTCTGTGCAGCCTGGGAAATGGGTGGGCAGGGCGTCCACGCCCTCGACAGCAGCAGTAGGTTGGAAGGAAAGAGACAGTTCCCGGGTGCCTTGCAAACAATTATTGGACAACAAAGCAACCAAGTACACCAGACTAGAACAAGCAAACAGAGACCTTCAAGCACTACCACAGCTCATCCAGTCACTGGATTCACTGAGTCACTGGATTCACTGGATTCACTGAGTGACTATTCATTTGGCTGCCCCGAACTTCGGCGAAGTCGGATCACCACAGCACACCCCTTGCAGCCAGCCGAGCGTAAGCAGCATGTGCCATTGCCTGAGTGTCGGCTCAGCGCTTGCACACTGCACTACATTTGCCAACTCCGCACACATGGGAACAGACAGGCATAGCAGTTGCACACCCCACAACATTTACTACGAGGGCATGTCAGCATACTGTGATACCAGACATCGATAATCAACTCCTCCTTTCAATGCCTGACTCACTGACAAATAGAAGTACACCAATGTTCGACTTCTTCAGCTGCCAAGTTGGCAACTGATGATGCTGTGCACACCACACACGCATTCGTGTTGTGCACCGCAGATCCTACCTAAGCGCAAGTGCCAGACGTATCATCAGTTGCACAGAACATTGCTCAGAAGTATGCGGCAGCAGCTACTGCCAGTGCTCTGCATCACATGGCTCTCTCAGCTCTAGCTGCTGAGGAATCAGCACACCACTAGATTTCAGCGCATCCTGTGCTGCACCAAAACACGCCCAGTTGCTGCTGCCGTTCGTGCACGTCACCTCAACCCTTGGTATGAACTGCAGTGCAACAATGAGTGCCTTTGCATCCACTGAGCATACAAGCAGCCCACGAGGATCTAGAAGCAGCTCCTGCAGCCGCCGCAGCGCCACCAGATGCATGAGGCCTATCAAATCGCAGCTGCTGTCGGCAGGCACCCGCAACCCTAGCTGCGTCAGCTGTGTCAGCGCTGCAAGTGCAGCAGCCTCTGCTGAGTCGTTGATAGAAAAGTACAGCTGCCGCAAGTGCTGCAGCCCACACAGGCTGCGGATTGCTGATGTGCGCTGTTCTGCCGGTGCCGCTGCTGGCATGCTAGCAGTGCTGTCTGCATCACCCAGAGGAGCCAGCTGCAGCGTCCGCAGCTGCTGGCAGTGCTGCGCAATGCTGCTGAACACCGCTGGCTGCCAGGGCTCCCAGTGCTTGATGCTCTCTACATGTTTGAAAGCAGCAAACGGAACGCACCCCATGGCAGCTATCGCGCGGACTGATGGGCACTCTGCAGTGGCTGTGTTGCCAGGAGCTCGCCTGCGTGTCGCTGCTGCTGCTGCTGCTGCTGGTGCCTCGACCCACTGGCCGTGCAGGGCTGTCAGCTGAGTGCAATGCGCCAGCGCCGGCAGCTTGGCTGTGCTCCAGCCGTCCAGATCTATCTCTGACAGCCTCACAAGCCTGGCCAGTACGCTCGCAAAAGCGTCGGTCATCCTGCAACCTGGCAACTGTGGTTGTTGCGATGCATGGCAGGCGAAGACGCAGCCAGTGACGTAAGTCTACAGGCGTGTATTGGCATTCATGTGGTGTACATGCTGATACCTTGGAAGCATCTATGCATGAATCGCTACATGACAGCAACGGGAGCATCAGCACATGCACGCAACAGCTGCCATGAATCAACTGATTTGCAAACACAGCACAGTACGGTGCGTTTCGAAGAGCTGCACATGACCTTGTGCAGTGTGCATTAGACTGGTCGAGCTCACCCGCAGATCTGCCAAGCCAGTCAGCTGCGCTAATGCGCTGCAGATGCGGTCACCTAGCGGAATGCCGCCAGCAGCGCCCCCGGTCAAGCTGCCGTGCACGCACCAGGAATCCAGACACAACCTCGAGAGCTGTGTCAAGCCTGCGATGCTGCTGCTGATGCTGTTTTCCAGCGCCTGCTCGCTTGCCACAGGAAGGCATAGGTCATCCAGGCTGGTGAGGTGCCGCAAGAAGTCATACTGCTGCTGCTGCAGCTGCTGGTCTTCATCCTCCATGTCGCGTTTGGCTGTCTTGATGAAAAGGGACTTCAAGCTGCTGCTCAGCGGCTGCAGCGCTGACAAGTGCTCGAGGGTGACTGCGTCGTACAAGTGCTGGTGCATCTCCATGTGCAGTGCTGTCAGCTGCGTCATCCTGCCCAGGATTGTCCAAACAGCGCTGTTGTCAACCCAACTTTGCGCTATGATGTGCAGGATGCGCAGTGCGGGCAGAGTGCGCTGCATGCGGGCAAGGCCCAGCAGCAGCAGGTTGTTGTGCTGCTGGGTCAAGCCTGCGTCGCCCTCATCATTATCGTCTTCACTGCCAGTGTCGTCATCATCATCGAAACCAGCACAAGGTAAGTTCAGGAATAGCTTATGTACTTTGTGCCACCTGCAAGAGGCATGCTGACAGAGCGGCGCCACAGATTTGTCACAAATCATGCAGGCTAGCAATGATGTGCAGCAACAGGTGGCTGTTGGCAACGCTGCCCTGTTGTCACAGCACTGCCTGTGGCAGCAGCATAAGCAGAGGCTGGATGTTGAATGATATGGCAATATTTACCATCTGAGCAATGCCAGGTGCACTGAGGGTGCAAGTTTGACAGGCACAGCACTACAGTGCAGCAGAGCTGTTGCTGCCACCCACCTGGACAGCACTGGAAGGGCTGACAGCACGGCGATCTGCTCCCCGTCGTGCACATCGATACTGATTTCTGTGATGTTGGGGAAACGGTCCGGCAGTGCGTCCACACCCTCTATTGCAGCATTAGTGTCGAATGCCAGGGGTAGCTGTTGGGTGTAGCCCTGCTGCACCTGGTGCCGAAGCTTTCGGCAGCAAAGCGCCACGGACCCGGCAGTGTTGTTCTCGAACAGTAGTGGCAGGAGGGTTCCCCACGCTGCGTCCGGGATATCAATGAGAAGGCAGAGCGACCGTGGCATCATGCCTGGCCTGCTGCAAGTATGTCCTGTTTATACGCCCACCAAAAGGGAAACCTAAAGTAGAGAGCCTGGTAGTGTCGACGACGACATGTGTGTGTTCCATCCGACTCCATTTTGAATGGTTGTAACAGGCAGTTTGAACTGCAGTGTAGCCCTGGGACACAACGTAAGGGTCCTCACCGCAGTCGGTAAAGTATTACATACGGTCGTTGGACACCATCAACGCATGCACTGTGCAGCAGCACACCAGCTACAACGCTACAAAGACGCACCCGCCAGCTGCAGCTGCACAGCCTTAGGCTGCCATGGACAGCTGCCGCCCATCCTCATTGCGATGACTTGATTGCTGCCTCCTTCACTTCTCTGCTTGGACGCCTCCCCATATACCACTCAACAAAGTCGCCAAACTGCGGTACACGAAGGGCATTTACAGGATACAGATATAAGTAAGCACAGCAGCCTGACACAGTAGCTGGCATGTGGTGGAGGAAGCGCAGCGCTTCTTGCAGCAGATTTAGCCATCACGTGTTTTGAAAGGTGTGCCAGCTGCTGCATAGGTGGCTATACATGTGCTGCTACTCCAAGCATGCAGTGGCATCCATGCCGCACCTGTATGTATCCTGTGCTGCCGCTGTCAAGGATGCGTACTGCCTCCTTGGCCTCTCCGTCACTGATGTCTGTGCCTAGCTGGGAGCTGCAGCAGCCAGTTGGCAGGGACACATGCAACAGCAGCGCAGTCAACACATGTAAAAAGATGATGCTGTGTGCAAGGGCTTTGATGTCTGGGCTGGCATGAAGCATGTGCAAAGCAGCATACGTGTGCAATTGCATTGCAGCACATAACACTACACTCTGCACTCTGCTTGCAAGACGGCAAACTGCTGTTTACCACGACACTGGCAGCTAGAGCTCGAGGGCAGGTTCTGCTTGGCCTGCCATCCCGGGCATGCTACAACTTAGCACTGCCGAGCGCCTGGTACTGCAGAAGCACCTGTCAGCACCACTCACCACAACCGCCGCAACTCTGACTGCTCCAGCTTGCCGTCCTCGTTTGTATCGTAGCGGCTGAACACGCCGGCAATGTCTGCTGCCTGCGCCTCGCTGAGGCCGTACTTTGCTGGCTCAAAGCCGTACAGCTCCTCTGCCCGCTGCAGCGTGAGGTAGGCGGACAGGTTGGCCAGGCTGGTGCCACCAGCAGTGATGTCCTGCAGGCGTGAAAGGGTGGGTGTGCAGTATTTGTGTTCAAGCTGGGTTCATGTATGGGGGTTACCAGAATTGAAAAGGCAGCATGCAAAGCAGGTGAAGCTGCTAAAGCTTCATGCCACAGGTGGTGCTATGGCAGATGTGCCAGTTTGGCAGCACGGCAGATGGCATATGGTTTACGAATGTGTGCAGGGCTGCTGGTACTAGCGGTGATGTCCTGCAAGCACCGCTACAGGGCAGTGGCATGCAATAACACTGCAGCATGAACATGTGAAAGCCCTGCTGTCACATGACGAAGCAAGCAAAGGTCAGGCATGCTGTGCGCAAATTTATGCGTAGGCTTCACTGCCAGGGGCGAATTCACTGTGTGGGTCACGTGCTTGCGATGCGGCACAGCGCCTTCCTCCTCAGTACAGGGCTGCAACACCTGACGCCAGCAAAGCACCCAACAAGCATGCAGCCTCACCAGCTGCTGCAGGCCTCGCCTCGTCGATGCGTATACTTACCTTGCACTTTCACCTTGACACTGGGTGTGACTTCGACCGCAACACACATGCCCTGACTGCGACCTCAACTCCCCCCCCCAAACACCTGCGTCTATCCTTTCAGCACAGAGTTGTCAGCCCCAACATCACAGCGCATGATGCCCACCTGCAGCTGCTCGCCAATCTTCTCCAGCGTCTGGATGACCTTGAGGGTGCTGACCACCAGCGTTGCTGAGTCAACAACCGACAGGCCACTGGCGGGGCCTGCCAGCTGCCGCACAGCCTCCAGCAGCACTGCAGCGTCTGTCGAGTAGCGGCGCGCTGCCATACTCAGGCTGGTCAGCGCAGTGATCTGGAACAGGGCCTGCATGTTGGAGGCGCAGCAGGCGTTTGGTGATGTTGGTGTGCTTGTGGCAGAGTTCTTGTGGCAGTTGCACACAGAGCAATGCACTTTGCGCGATTGGGGAGGTCCCAATCGCACTACCAAAGCAGAGGATGCACGATGGCATCACGCAGCATGTACTGCGTGACTTCCACCCAGGCAGGAGTCCCTTGCAAGCACATGACAAAGCTGTTGCAGGGGCAGACTGCACCAGCGCATGACATGTGTGGCGCCCTAGGTTGCTTTGGCCAGCTGTTGCCAGCATGATATCCGTTGGGGCAACACCAGACTGCAACACTTTACAGCAAAATATTACTTTTCAAACTCGCGAATCCGACAGCTGCCCAGCTGTATCTCACCTGTAGGAAGTAGTAGCATGCGAAGAAGTAGCCCACCAGGCTGATGAGGATGGCCCCAGGGAAGTCAGCCTGGCCAGAGATGCGCCCAATGTAGTAGCCGCCTGCGCAGCACGTTGCACATCCAAGTGGTGTGTTTGAAGAGAAGGGTGCCAGCTAGCATCTTGCGCATGACTGACAATGCGTGCTGGCTGTCTGGCAGGCTGCTGTTCATGCGTTTGCGGTCTGCAGTAGGCAACAAAGATTGACGGTAGCTGTGGGCAGTGATTAATGTCTCAACTCCTCCGCCACGCCTCACAAGGCCAACACCCCTCATTATACAGTCCGCGTGGTGAGCACTGCACGTGATGACACACCTGTAGGCTGCTGCTGTCCTAGCCAGGCCTAGCCAGGCAGAGCCAGGAGTCCAAATGCAGGCGCTGCTGACTGCATGCCTCACCTCCAAAGATCAAAATCAACTATATGTGTTTCTAGCGACAGGGGCCAACCATAGAGGAGGTTCTCTTTTATATCACCAGTGGTGGGCAGCTGCCTCACCTCCGCAAGCCACAAAGTCCAGCGCACTCTGCACTGCCAGCGCAGTCAGCGGGGCCAGGGAGCGCTTGACCAGCAGCTGTTTGAGCTGCTCAGGGTCCTTGGCGCCCAGCTCAGCCCAGATGCGCAGCGTGTCCTGCAGGATGCCAGCCAGCCAACAGGATGGAAAGACAGGATGGGCAGATCGTCGAACTTCCCTAGTGGACAGCCTAAGTGGCCGCACATGTGCTGTCAGGAATGCCAGATAGCTGTCTGATCTTTCTGGTTATTTTAGTCGTATGTAGCTTGAAAACCCACGTATGCTTGCACACAGACTGTCGGTGATGAAGTGAGCAGAAGATTCTGCTGAGTTAGTCCAAGGTGCAGTATCACTGCAGGGTGGGATTGTACAGCGCCAGAGCCTGGAGGCCACTGCATGCTCAGGCAACTGGTTGCGAAGTGCAGGAAGGCTGTTACAACCAGACAGACGATGTGCAAGGATACCAGGCTGCAGCAGCAGCAGTGCTACTGCTGGTGGCAGCACTTGCACCAGCAGTACTCATGCACTGCCTGTTCATGCGTTAAACGCATACCAATAGGGGTTATGTACGCTTCTGCAGTGTTGTTTGTGGCTGCCAGCTCGCCAGGTGATCAGTGCTTGCCTACCTTGGCCTTTGCTGGCGTCATGCCTGTCTTCGCCAGCTCCTCCACCATCCTGCTGTAGCGCCTCTCTTTTGATTCTGGACCCTGCTGCTTTTCCTTTTTGTCATCTCCAGTTGCACACACGCGCAGTGCCCTTCTTGCTGCCCTCACGGAGTTCACCGAGATGCATGGCTGCAGCCTCGGCAGGCCAGCAGAGCATCGCTGCATTTGCATCGATCTAGTTTGAGTCAACTGCATGGCTGTTTTGTCGAGTAGAGAGGAAAATGTCGCAGACAGGACGTCAACGTCGAGATCCAGCCAGTGAATGTCCTTCAGCTCTTTTGTAAATGTGTTCCAGGTTCTTGACAAGTAATATGGTCCAAGAAACGTCGCGCACAGTGTTACACCAAGGTAGTGACCACATCAGCACGACCCTCGCGCAGGACACGCAACCCTACTCACGACCAGGACCTAGAACGCCGGCATCAACAAGTCCAGAACTAGAGCTTCAACAAAAGTATATAATCCGAGGCCATCTGCAAGCACTGCCAGCTACTGCTCACTGCTTGCTGACCATGATAAGAATCACCCTGTCAACAGTTGAATGAAACACTGATGTGCCAAGAAGACAGTACCTGGGCACAACAGGCACATACACTTCAACCACACCAGTACCACAGACCAACGCCTGTCAACCACACATTGCCGCCAGGCAGCCAAAACTGTTGCGAGGTGCCGATCCAACACAAACCATGGACATGCACAAAGCACATCATCACTTCAACAACACACAGTCTGCACAAACCTGCAGCTCTCTGTCCATTAACACACCGGGCACCACACAACTTTGGAATCAACTTTTCAAGGTAGCACTTTTCAGCACTGTCCAGCTCACAGCACCTTGCGGACCTCCCAGAAGCCAGGCCTCTCCTGCAGCACCTGCGCTGCCTTGTCTGCGTTGGTGACGGCCACCACGCGCGCAGCATCGCCCCTCACACAGTCCAGCACCTCGGCAAACTCCCTGAAGTCCTTCTGCGTGGTGCCCAGCACCTGGTCGCGGCGCTCCTGGCGCTCCTCGTCAGTCACGCCCAGCAGGTACCTGCAGCAGCAGCAGCAGCAGCAACACAGTAAAACGCTGATGAGCAATAATACCACTGCATGTATGCAGCTTGCATGGTGAGAAGGCATGTGCGCAGCTGACATCAAGTAGTCAAATCTGCTACCATCACTCTCCCAAGCCCTACTTGCCAGCGGACACAAGCACCCTTGCTGGCATCTTACATCAGTTCGACCCTCCTAACATAAATCCAGAACACAGCACTGCTCCACACAGCCACCATGTGCCTAGGCCGGCCAGCCGCACCTGCTGAATGCTGTGTAGCCCTTGGCCAGCTGACACAAGAAGCTTGCTGACATAACCCTGCATCAAGCCACGACACAGCACCGCACCGCACAGCCACCATGTGGCAACTAGCCGCACCTGCTGAATGCTGTGTAGCCCTTGGCGTCTGGCAGCTGGTACGCGCAGCCACCACCTACCAACTAGCCGCACAGACTGCAACCGGTACCCCACATCACGCACCTGCTGAATGCTGTGTAGCCCTTTGCGTCTGGCAGCTGGTACGCGTCCAGGTCACCCATGGTGCCGATGATGGCCTTGGTCAGCGCGTCACCGTCCAGCTCCAGGGCGCGCAGGAAGTCCACGCTGCCGTCATACGCCTCAAGCGTGTCCAGCAGGTTGGGGTCTGCAGGGAATCAACCACAAGAGCAGATACAGAGGTTGAAAAGAGCTATAAGGGTAGCATCTGCATGATGCTGCGCATCATAGGTGCTAACATATAACACACGGGGTGCAAGCAGGAAGTCCACGCTGCCGTCATACGCCTCCAGCGTGTCCAGCAGGTTGGGGTCTGCAGGAAATTATAAGGCAGACGCAGAGGTTGAGACATACTTTGGGGTAGTTTCTGCTTGATGCTGCGCAGCAGAGGTGCTACATAACACTGGGTGCAAGCAGGCAGTCCACGCTGCCGTCGTACGCCTGCAGCGTGTCCAGCAGGTTGGGGTCTGCAGGGGAAAGAGAAGCACGGCAAGGTTCGGCCAGTTGTGCCACAACAACGAACGGTGGTCTGCTGTGGCTGGCAGTAACTCTCGCAGGTGTCATGTTGACCGCAAATGCCCACCATGCACAGGACGAAGCACCCCTCTGCGACTGCACATCAGCATCCGTTATGTTAGGTGACACCAAACGTGCGAGTCATTCAGCAGCAGCTCGCACAGCCAGCGGCAACGCCAAATGCATCAGCATTGTGCCCATCAACCTCGTTTGATACAGAAAAATGCATTGGCTGCCTCAAGTGCCTGCCCACTCACCCCGGTATGAGAGGAAGGTGAACATGCCGCTGTGGCTGTCGAAGGAGCAGAAGCCGCCGTACGCGCCTCCCACCACGCGGACCTTGTCCCACAGCCAGCTGGTGCCCAGGTGCTTCTCAATAACGTACGCGGCGCCGCTCAGCTTGTAGCCTGCGTCAGCGTACAGGTTGGCGGCCTTGCCTACGTAGTTGACCTGCAGGCGTGCAAACAACAGCAGGGGATGTTACGAATTGTGAGACAGTCCAAGGATCAGCTGGCAGCAAGTTGCCAGTGGCGCAGCTACCCACAACTCCCTTGCCTCACACACTTGACTGATACATGATCGGGCTGAACACAGCCCCGTGGCCTCACATCATCACATAACACAGCAGCTGCAGCGCACCTGTGTGGGCACCACCAGAGCCTCATTCACACGTGGCAGCACGCCAGCCCATGCATTGCCGCTGGGCCCTGCTGCTGCTGCCTCACACACTGTACTGATTTAAGATCACGCCCATGGCCTCACAACATCGCACAGCAGCTGCAGCGTACCTGTGTGGGCACCACCAACGCCTCATTCACACGCGGCAGCACGCCAGCCCATGCATTGCCGCTGGGGCCTGCTGCTGCTGCCTCAGGCAGGCGCGTGAGCAGGTCGTCCACGTGTGCTGCTGCTGCTGCCAGGGCCCTGTCGTCACCGGTGAGGTTGACCAGCGTCCCCTTGCGCTGCAGCAGGTGCTTGCGGATGGACTCCAGGTCGGCCTGATGGCAGCAGAGAAACCAGGAACAGCAGCAGCAGCAGGATGCGTGAGGCCGACTGGACGGCAAGAAGTGCTTACCGCAGGGAGCGCAAGTTCGCAGAAGTCCACCTCATATGACTGAACGTACTCGCTGCTGCAATCTAACCATTGTAAAGCCTTAACCCTCATGCGGGCACCTGCACTCCCTCCCAGTCCTCCTCCACGCAACCACCCAAACAGATACAATAACTAAGTCGCAACACAACCAGCAGCCGCAGCCTTGTGTTACATCAGCCGCACCTGCACTCCGTCCGAGTCCTCCTCCACGCAACCACCCAAACAAACATATTACTCAAGTCCGCAACACAACCTTTCGTTTATCAGCCGCACCTGCACCCCCTCCCAGTCCTCCTCCACGCGCTTGGCCAGCCCCCTGATGAACTCCAGGTAGCTCAGCCCGCCGGTCGCCTCGCCAACCCAGCCCGCAATGGAGCGCTGCGCGGACAGGCGGCTGGCAGCGTACCTGCACACAGCAGCAACCAACAGATGCAATTGCCTTTAGGAGCTGCGGTCACAGCATGTGAAATGGGCGGTACAAGCTACTGTGATGTACCCCAGATAAACTGCAGCACAGGGCCAGGCTCTCAGTCAAAGCTGTGTTTGATTACATGTTATGTTACATTACGCACCTGTGTCCGCTGCCGATGATGCCAGCCTCCATGTTTGCCTTGGTCTCCGCCACCATCTGTGTGAAGCGTGCCCTGTCGTCCAGGCGCGCAGTGGCCAGGATGTCACCCATCAGCTCAAAGAGGTCACCGCTGTTGTGGCCCATGGCCTTGCCACGCACCTACAACAGCCACGCGCACAACAGATTATAGTTAGTGTTGCAGCCTACTATGTCCATCAGGAGTAGCTCAAACAGGTCGCCGCTGTTGTGGCCCATGGCCTTGCCACGCAGCTACAGCAACGATGCACAGAATTTGAAACCAGTCAACGTTGCAGCCCAGGCATATTTCCCATCAAAAGAGTAGTTCAAACAGGTCGCCGCTGTTGTGACCCATGGCCTTGCCACGCACCTACAACAGCCATGCGCACAACAAATTCTAGTTGGTGTTGCAGCCCAGGCAATGAAAAATGATCATTAGAAGTGGCTCAAACAGGTCCCCGCTGTTGTGGCCCATGGCCTTGACCCGCACCTAGAGCAATGATGCACACGAACAAATCAGTTAGTGTTGCAGCCCAGGCGATGAAAAAAGAACATCAGAAGTAGCCCACACAGGTGCCTGTTGTGGCTGACGGTCAACGCAGCCGGTGCAAACACATGCAGAACATCCCAACAGTATTGCAATCCAAGTTTCATGACAGCCTGCACTTCGAGGGAACTTTGAGGGACGGCACGGACATCTTTGTGTGTTCTTCTGAAGCTGACGTCAAGAGCAGTACTACTAGTAGCTAACTTAACGAATGATGAGTTTCCGTATGTCATGCATGTCGACTGCCAGCTGTTAGTGGCGCAGGCCACTGGGCCGCATCAAGAGTTAGGCCACCGGCTTCCTGGTGCAAAACTAAGACAACAAACCAACAATAGCTTGAACTGTACGTCACAAACAGCGCTAGCCAGTCGCAATACAACACTGCTTTTCAAATTGCGCACCATGAGGTAGGCCACCGGCTTCCTGGTGCAACACCAAGACAAGAAACCAACAAGCTTACACTGTACGTCACAAGCAGTGGTAGCCAGTCGCATATAATAATACTGCTGCTTTTCAAATAGCGCACCATGAGGTAGGCCACTGGCAGCTCCTGGCCGCGCTTGGCGCTGCTGAAGGGGTACACGCTGATGCCTCCCGTCTTGCGGCCGATGCGCTCCGTGAGCTCAATGAAGGACTCCTTCTGAGTGCCCATCTGCAGTTCAGATTGATGAAAAGAATGCAGTGGCAGCAGCAGTAGCAGCAGCAGCAGCAAAACCAGGTTAGCAGAACCAGGTCAGCGGACCCTAGATAGGTAGGCGATACGACTAGGCCATGCTCAAAACATGCAGGTGGCGGACGGCGCACTGCGTTGGTCAGCTGACAAGCCATTGCTGGCAGACCATGACAGGCAACATACTGTAGGGTGCTCGGTCTGCAGGCATATAGCGCCCCTGCATCTGTTCACCACTCCAGCCAAATGGTGCTAGCGCTCTGCAGCCTGCCCTGCCTCCGTCCCCACAGCCAGCCACACACAGCAAAAGCACTCACTAGTACCAGGCTCCTGCAGAAGAGGGTAGCGCGCACAACCAGCACAATCTACTGTCACTTCAACCACAATCAACCACCGACCTGCGTGAGGCTCCTGCAGAAGAGCGGCAGCAGCGGCAGCAGGCCTGCCGGCAGCCCCGTGAGGTCCAGCGCTGCCTCTGTCCCAGGCCACACACAGCAAAAGCACACACCAACATGAGGCTCCTGCAGAACAGCTTAGGCTGTACGATGTCCAACGTACATTGCAAACCCACCACTGCAAAAGCCCCCACCCAAATCTACTGTCACACAATATCAATCCAACAAACCATGTACCTGCGTAAGGCTCCTGCAGAACAGCGGCAGCAGGGGCAGCAGGCCAGCCGGCAGGCCCGTGAGGTCCAGCGCTGCCTCTGCGTACAGCACGTCGTTGGTGAACAGCTCGTGCGTGAGCAGCGTGGCGCCGCCTGAGAGGCTGCTGCTGGCTGTGGGGATCTTGGTGATGGTCTTGGGGATGTCAGACAGCTGCAGCATTGAAGTGCGGTTGTGCAGCGATGACAGACAGACGGTTAGTATGCTGTCAAGAATTTGATGACAACCGCGTGATGCTGAGCCCTGAAAGAGGCGTGTCATCATCATCATCATCATCACCATCATCATCATCATCATCATCATCATCATCATCAAATTACCAGATCAAGCCATAGCATCAACGCCATCGGCCCCCCCCCCCGGGCGGAAGAAAGAAAGAGGCGTGTGTAAGCAGCTAGTGTTGCACTTGGCTGACGCACAGCGTTGGAAGCCAGCAGGCAAGATACATGTCCTTGCTGCAAGTGGCTATGTGCCAAGCATTGCACATGCCGCATCTCATCGTATGTGGAGGCGGAAGCACAACGCTAAAGGTGCTCTGGCTGGCTGGCTGGTTGGCTGGCTGGCCCCACCTGCAGGGATGGGATGCATGTGAGGGCCTCAGGGGGGTCTGGCGTCTCCTGGCGCTCCTTCAGTGCTGCTGTCTCAGCCACAACCTGCTTCAGCTGCAGAGCAAAACACAGCAGCATAGATGCAGCACACGCACCACCAGGCATGTCAGCTGAATCAAAGCAGAGCGACAGTGATGTAGCCTCAGCTCAAAACAGCATGCACAGTATGTGACACACTCGCCTGCAACTCAGGTAGCACACCACCCAGCTGGTGCATGCATGCGTACTGCGCAATCAAGAACTTATAAATAACATGCTCTTGTTGACTCACCTCCTGCTCTGAGAGCTGCGCGCGGATGCTGTCCAGCTTTGCGCGCTCGCTCTCCTCAGTCTTGGCTGCCAGGCTGCTGTCTGGCAGCATGACCACGCTCACGCGGTGCTTGTTGCCCAGCAGGAAGCGGCGGATGAGGGGGCCAAACACGTCGCTGCCGCCATCAAGCTTGGCCTTGAAGCTGTTCAGAGCCTCCTCCCACTGCAGGTGAATTTAACAAAAGCAAGTGTCACACACCAAGGAGTGCTATGCGATGTGATGCAAACAGATCAAACGGCGCCTGTTCTAAGGCTCTTTTTACTTGGTCCGCGCACAGTTGAGGTTGGATAAGCCTCCTCATCACAACGCAAAACGCACTGCATAGACCATGAGGTGTGCATGCACTGAGCAGCAGCACATGTACAACACACTGCGTACACTCCATGACCGCTTGGCAACAGTCTTTCACAAACATCAGTGGCACCCACACAGCCCACAGCACTGCCGCACCTGGATGGGCGTGTAGGGATCCATGCCGTAGATCCACACAACAAGCACTTGGCGTTTTCAAACATCAGCAGCACACACACACACACAAACAGCCCACAACACAACATAACAAACGGCACCTGGATGGGTGTGTCAGGGGTCCCTGCCGTAGATCTACGCAACAAGCACTTGGCATAAACCATATACTTGGACTGCCTGCTGCTGACACACACATCAGCAACGCACACACAGCCCCCAACACATCAGCAACGCACACACAGCCCCCAACACATCAGCAACGCACACACAGCCCCCAACACTGCCGCACCTGGATGGGTGTGTAGGGGTCCCTGCCGTAGATCTACGCGCCCAGTCTGCATTTGTAGACCACAGCCACCACAACGACCACAACTCAAAGCATTTTTGCAACACCGCCGCACCTGGATGGGCGTGTAGGGGTCCCTGCCGTAGATCCAGGCGCCCACTGCACGCAGCATCAGGCTCAGGCCGCGAGGGAAGCTGCCCGTGTTGTTCTCGCGCAGGCTGAACTCGATGGTGTTCACGGCTGCCTCAATGGCGCCTGCTGTGAAGCCCGAGTCTGCCAGCTCAGCAAGCTTGTCCAGGATGAGCTTCTCAACAGCAGCAGTGTTGCCCGGCTCGACCCCCTGCAGGATGGTTTTGACGGAACATGTATGTGCATGGTGTAAGTACTAGTCACCCAGACAGCGCATGTGAATACGCAGCGCGGTGCGCTCTTCCAGAAAATTCAAGGGAGAAGGGGTTCAGACCTGAGGAATCTGCAGCACAATGAACCCTAAGTTTGCGTCTGCTATCTCAGCGCGCTTGCGTGGGCAGCACTCAGACGCGCTTGCTTCTGCAAGCCAGACCATAGAAGACAGCCACAGCTGCATGTGAGCCCTACTACTGTTGAATGCATCGTTTCAGAATGCATATAACCTCACCTTGAGTCTCACACTGAAAGTGGGCTGCTTGAGCTCGGCATTGATGCGTTGAAGGATACTAGGTGAAAGGTTTTGTTACGGGCTGCGCTTGCAGCGGGTGTGTAGAGTCGCACCCACCAAAGCCTTGGGCAGCACATCCACAGCATGAATCCGCCCGCAGCTGTACTCCCAACTCTGCTGTCCCAAAGTATTCAATAGATCAGGCTTGCTATTGAGCACCTTGAGTCCCACGCTGAAGATGGGCTGCTTGAGCTCATCATCAATTCCACCCCCAACCAGCGCCTCGCCCAGGCCGCTGTCATTCAGCGCCTTGCGCAGCGGCGCAGCGGACGTGCCCAGCAGCAGATAGTCCAGGAAGCCCAGCGCCAGCTCAGTCTCCACGTCAAGAGGCTCTTGAGTTAGCACCCAGTTGAGGGATGCGTAGGCCTGCGTAGCAAGAGTGTGAGTAGACGGAGAGGGTTGATTGGTGCCTACCATGTGGAGTGGGGCTTGCAGCTTGTGGCGCATAATGCGGAAATGAGGTTGCATACTACTAGAGATGAGTGTGAGTGTGTCACGTTCTGACAACAGGTGGTGGCAGCTCAGTCTTCACGTCAAGAGGCTGCTGGGTCAGAACCCAGTTAAGGGATGCGTAGGCCTGCGTAGAAAGATGAGTGGCAACGACACATGGGAACGGCACATAAGAATGTTTAGACAAGGGGTGTGTTGGGGGTAGCACGCAAGGGAGGTAGCTGGCTCTGGAAGCGAGAGATGATGCTACCTGGCCTTATGCTACAAATTTGATGTTGTTTGTTGTTGTTGAAACTCAGCCTGTTGCTGCGCAAGTTGCGCGCTGCGTCCTTGCTGGCGCGCAAGACCACACTGTTTTTCAAAGCAAGCATGCCTGCTGCCGTGCACTGGCGTTCAAACGCTCGCATGCTTTTACTTGAAGGATAAAACGAATAAGGTAAAGATAAGGTAACAAATGATTATCAAGATCACCTTGCCGTCTCCCTCCTCAGCCTCTCCAGCAGCGTAGTGAGCGGTGACTGTGCGCGGCTCCTGCAGCAGCGGCTGCGTCTGCACCTCGCTGTCCACTGGCCGCGCATCAAACTCGCTGCAGGCAGGGCACACCGGAGCAGCCGCAGCAGCACATGCAGACATGTCAAGAGTAGAGACGCATCAACTTGAGGTGACTTCATTGTGTGTAACTTCCATCAGACTCGCAATGAACAAATACAGGAGGAGAAGCGCAACATGGCATCACCTGAGGTACGTGTCCAGGATCTGCAGGGCTGTAACGTCACTGCAGGCACCTTGGACGAGATGACACCAGCATGCAACCCCGTTATGCAGTACAGCACAAGCAGCTCACCTGAGGTACGCGTCCAGGATCTGCAGGCGCTTGGTGGCATCATCGTCTCCGTAGAACCAGAAGCGGCCGTTGCTGGGGTGGTAGTAGCGCGCGTGGAAGTCCTGGAACTGCTCATATGTGAGCTGCGGGATGACCTCAGGGTCACCTCCAGAGTCGTGGCTGTACGAGTTGTCCGGGAACAGTGCCTGGCACGGCGAGGGAGGGATGAGCAGATAATGAAAGAGCAGTGGGTGAGGGTATGGTTGCAAGCAGATGCATAGCATGCCAGGATGCAGTGATGGGGGCAGGCACGTATGAATACAGCAGGCAGCGCCTGGCGCGACAAGGGAGGAATGAGCGATGAAAGTGCAGTTGATGAGTGTTTGCTTGCAAGCAGATGTGGACTAACATGCAAGGCAGGATGTGGTGATGGGGACAGGCAAGCATGAATACAGCCGGCAGCGCCTGGCGCGGCAAGGGATGCATGAAAGATGAAAGTGCAGGTGATGAGCGTTTGGTGGCAAGCAGATGCAGCCACACATGCATGCCAGAATGCGATGACTTTAGAGGCAGGGGACAGTTAGCAGCCGTACATGCATGCGGCACAGAATACCGCCAGGCATAACATGCAGCTTGCACTGACGCACGGCTGCTGCATACCCACTAGCTAGAGCTCCTTTTCTTGCCATGTCTCCCGACCAAACAAGCACCGAACTGCAAACAAGCACCAAACAACAAGCGCCGTGCCGCGCACCTGCTGCACCACGGCTGCGGCATACCCATTTCCTCCTGTTCCTGCCCGTTTCGCTCATCACGCTTGCAAACAAGCATCAAATCAGAGCCGCAAGCCGCGCACCTGCTGCACCACGCGGTAAAACTGGCTGTCTGGGCTGCTGTATACGCCCTTCATCTCGTTGAAGACGACGCCCTTGTAGGTGAGCGGGTCTGCTGGGTCGTCCAGCTCCAGGTGCCACCCCTCCTGCTCAAATGTGCGCTTGTCGCTGATGCAGCGCGGGTGCAGCACCGCGTCCAGGTACACGTCAACCAGGTTGTAAAAGTCCTGCAAGGCAAAACATTAGTCCTTTGTGAGGTGAGGTGCTAACAGCGAGCAGCACCGCGTCCAGGTACACGTCAACCAGGTTGTAGAAGTCCTGCAAGCCGCAGACATCGGTACGCAGTGAAGTGAGCAGCTGATGCAGCGCGGGTGCAGCACCGCGTCCAGGTACACGTCGACCAGGTTGTAGAAGTCCTGCAAGCCGCAGACAGCAGTACGCAGTGAAGTGAGCAGCTGATGCAGCGCGGGTGCAGCACGGCGTCAAGGTACACGTCAACCAGGAAGAAGTCCTGCAAGAAGACGTCAGTCCTTTGTGAGGTGAGCAGCAGATCATGGGCAGCACTTGCAGGGCTATAGCCCTGCACATCCAGCAAGATGTATAGGGTCGTAATAGTCCTGCAAGGCAGAGATTAGCACATGATCAGCACGCGGTGAGGTAAGGAGTTATGATAGCGAGCAGTATGTTTGCAGGGCTAGATGTATCTAAATCAACCAAATTGTAGAAGTCCTGCACAGCAGACATTGACTGGCACGCGGCTTGGTGAGCAGCTGATAACGAGCAGAACTTGCAGAGCTGGATGTATATGGTTTGACCAGGTTGTAGAAGTCCTGCAAAAACAGATGTTGATCAGCACGCAGAGAGGTGAGCAGCTGAGGCACTGGTTGCCGCCGCCGCTGCTGTTCCAAGCCTGCATGGCATCCATGCAAGTGTTCATACAAATTGCTTCGTATCGCGCCGCACTCTTCAGCCCAGTATGTGCGCCACCTGTGCGACTACATGCTAAACCCACCTGAGTGTTGGTTGACGCCACTGGGTAGCACGTCCTGTCCGGGTATGTGAACGCGTTCAGGAAGGTGTTCAAGCTGCCCTTCATCAGCTCAACAAACGGCTCCTTGATTGGGTACTTGCGGCTGCCACACAGCACACTGTGCTCCAGGATGTGCGGGATGCCTGTGCTGTCGGAGACAGGTGTACGGAACACTGCGCCAAAGGTCTTGTTCTCGTCGCTGTTGACCACACTAATCAGCTCAGCACCTGCAGCACGTCGTTGTTGCAGGACAAATGTAGTTGATGGCAGACACGAGGGACGGGATAAGGATCCTACATATAGCGAGGACTGCTGAGGCGCTGCTACGCGCTCTACAGCTGATGTGCACGCTGAGACTTGCAGTGTGCAACACCTAAAGAATGAAGCACGGTCGTATCCGTATGGTGGTTAGTACACATACTGTTGTGCGGCGTACACGCCAGTTGCTGCTGCTGCTGCTGCTGCGCCCCACCTGTCTTCTTGTGCTTGTACATCAGCACGTGCGAGTCGTACTCGCGCACAAACTGCTGCTGCACCAGCTCAAAGCCGTGCGCCTCCTTTGCAAATTCCTTTGCAGAAGCTGCTGCTGCTGCTGGGGCAGCAACTGCCATAGCTGACAGGCTGCGGCGGCCAGCTGCTGCAGGCAGCAGGCTGGATCGCAGGAGGCCTGCGGCAGCAGCAACCAAAGCAAATGAAGTGAGTGCATGAAGCGATAGGCACGTATGATACTAGAAGAAGAATGAAGGCAGAGGAGGGTATTGCGATCTACTGTGTCATGAAGCAAAACCTGTGCAAGGATACAGGTAAGCATTTGGCTGGTCGGCAACAGCCTAGTAAGAAGTGCATGGCTGCGACGTGCTGAAACCGCTGCACTGCAGCTCGTGGTTGTGCGTTTAATATCCTTGTTGGTGGGATTACATGCATCAGTTGCCCATGCATGCTGTCCGCTGTAAGACGTTTTTGAGCGCGCATGTGCAGATGCCACACCCTGCCCTGCAGCAGTGATCCTACCCATTCACTTTTGCATGCACTCAGCATGGCGGTGCATGCGCGTGCAGCATGAAGCATCAATACGCAGCAACCGCTGGGTGCTGTTTTCTGCTAACAGCCACAATAGCTGCATGCAAGAGAGAAACAGCTGCGTGCCTTGCAGACACCCTTGCCTGCGTCAATGCCCTGCAAGCACCTCACCTGCCCTGCTGCTGGTCCATGCTGCTGCTAGGCTCCTGCCAGAGCGAGCGAGGCTGCTGCTGCTGCACCGAACCTGTCCAGCCTGCACGCCACATGTATGATGTCAGGTGTGGGGTGAGGGTGCTTTGCAGGACATGCCCAGCCTGTATCTGTGTTTGTGACACGTTTTGAACGGAGAGCCAGTACCAATGGGCGCTAATGGACTTGCATGGACATGGAATGCACATCGAGCCTTCTACAGCAGAACCTGAGGCTGGCGTTGCACATGCCTCGCTGCCAGCACGTCTGCTACGCACGCACCTGACGCAATCCTTGCAAGATCGGGGTGCCGATCTGCCTGGTTGCTACGCCAGACAGACTACCGGTGGCCAGATGCACCATTCTTCGCACCAGCCCAGACAAACCAGCCAGTGGTGCAGCCAGTTTGCAAGAGAGTCGACTTCCTGCAACTTCAACGTGTCGCTTTACTGGCGAACAATGGCGTGCATCATCCTGATGTACACTCCTACGGGCACATGAAAAGACAGTCACAACAGGTGGAGGGTTGTGCAGGTGCAGCAGCAACGTATGCTTCAAAGACTGTTTAGTTTGACCATATTGAAGATATTTGTTGCAAAGTTGTTGTGGCGTCGTGATCACCAGCTCGAATGAACTTCACATCCATCGTGGCCACAGTGCAGACAAAGCGGGAGGAGCTCACGACTCAAGCAGGTCAGCTCTAGTGGCTGTCAGAAAAGTGTTATTTTTGCCATTGTTCTCAATCCTGCGCAAGCTGCGAGATGCAGTTCTTCAGCTGCTGATACTGCTGCTGTTGCTGCTGCTGCTGCAACATGCTAGATCACCTTGAAGCCAGTGCCTCCACCGCTGCCGCTAGCTTCAGCAGTCTTATAGTAGATGACTTGAATGAAGAAGTCAAGCAGGTGGGCTACAGCCAGCAGAGCAGCAACAGCCTATCTAACCCTGGTGTGGCTACATGCTGGTGCGCTCTGTGATGCCTCCACCCACCTGCTTTTGCGCGCACTCAATGGCTGGTTGCTAGTACCCGCTACGATTTGCCCTGATGGCATTCGCTCAAACTCCTCGCAGGTGTATGACACACAGCGCCAGCTTGAACGCGAGTCCCAGCTGCTCAAAGCTGAGCTAGCAGCTTTCAAGCAGCAGCTCAGCAGCTGGTCAAGCACAACTCAGCAGCTGCTTGAGGGCCTGAAGCACGCAGGAGACCTAGAGCACTACGTGGCAGTGCTCAGCAGAGAGGCAGCAGCAGTTGCAAAAGTGCTGACAGCAGCAGCTGCTGCTGAGTCGCAGGCAGAGGCCACAGCAGCAGCAGCAGCAGCAGTGCAGCCAGCAGAGGACAGCAGCACAGCTCTCAGTGGTGTTATATCTGATACCGCAGCTGGCAGTGGGCAGGAAAGTACTGCTCAAGCAACAGCAGCAGCAGTGCCTGCGGCAGCTGCGGCAGGCACTGAGCAGGCAGCAGGAGCGTTGCACGACACCGCGGACACGCAACTTCAAGCTCCACCAGAGCTTCCTGTGTCAAAAAGAGCTTCAAGATAGCATCAGCAGCAGCAGCAGCAGGTTGTTAGATCAGGATCCAGCTACGTCTGGTCTCATACGTCACTTCCGGCATCAGCTGTCTGTTGGCAGTGCTCAACTCACGCGGCATTGAGCAAGCCATGGCTTCTCAGCTGCGGCAGGTGCTGCAGGCCTTGGAGGTGAGAGCTGTAATATTTGTGCAGTGTGGCGTATGTTTTTCAGCGTGCCTGTCTTCAGCCTGTCTCCCGCCCTGTCCAGCGTGCCTGCTTTCAGCGTGCATGGCTTCGGGTACTGCTCCTAGAAGCCTCCACTGTGCCCCTGCCTGCACGATGCCTCCCACGGTGCTGCCCCATTGTGCTGCGATCTCTGCATGCAGCCCCGCTTGAAGCGCCAGCGTCCCTTAGCGCGCGCCTGCCCGCAGCTGCTGCTGGACCTGGCTGCATTGCTGTCAGGCCTGAGGCCGCTCATCATGCTGGATTATGCAGCAGGCGTCACGCCAGCTCAGCTAACGCAAGTGCTGCAGCCGTTGCCGCAGCTGCTGCCGCAGTTTCAGGGTGAGGGGAGCAAGGGATGTGAACGACTGCAGCTATGCGAACCTGGACGATTTATAGCGGATGATCTCCTGCTTGCAGCATGCTGTGAGACAGTCACCACGTGCTGCGTTGCGTTGAAGCAATGACACGTGAGTACAGAAGTTCTGAAGATAACTCTTCTGCTTGCCTGCCGTATTGCTCTGCTGTGCCTGTGCTCTCAGGGTGCATCTTACACCTGGAGGGCTGCTGCTATTTGGCCAACATCAAACAGCTGCAGCAGCACCTAGGGGCTCTGACACAGAGCAGCAGCAGCAGCAGCTGGCCCGTCATCATCACTTTTGCAGATGGTCAGGCAGTTTGCGCCCAACCTCAGCAGTGCCAGGAGCTGCAGCAGCAGCTGAGCGTGCTGCGTTCCGCACTGCAGGAGCAGCTACAGCCACAGCAGCCACAGCAGCAGCACACCCCAGAGGCACCAGCAACATCAGGCGCAGGACAGGTGCAGCACCTCGAGCAGAATCAGCATGACAGTGCTGTACTCAGCAGCAAAGGTGGCGGTTGCAGCAGCGTGATGCCTGTTGTTGATCTGGGTAGGGTTCAGGGCTTACCAGCTATGCCCACTCTGAATGGTTTTCTGCTTGGCTACCCAGCTGTGTATTGGGTGCGGACCTTGCGTGAAGCAGCAGCTGCCAGCAAGGTGCTGTCAATGTCACGTTTGAAACTTCATAGGCTGCT
The DNA here is from genome assembly GCA_902809745.2 of Tetradesmus lagerheimii. Classification (NCBI taxonomy): domain Eukaryota; kingdom Viridiplantae; phylum Chlorophyta; class Chlorophyceae; order Sphaeropleales; family Scenedesmaceae; genus Tetradesmus; species Tetradesmus lagerheimii. The sequence goes on along the minus strand of CADDIJ020000943.1, from coordinate 19,142 downwards.
AGGCAGCTGCGCTGCTGTGGGTGCGTGCACTGATGGTGCAAGCGGTGTAGGCAGGAGCAGTTGTCTGATGTCTTTTACCGTTCCTGAAACGGTGTGTGATGCTGAGTTGGGGTGCAGGGTGCAGCAGCTGGTGGCGCGGCTGCGTGAGGCAGCTAGCAGCAGTGTTCATTGTGATGTAGCTGGGTGTGCAGAGTTGCGGATACGGGATTGGACGGGGATTGAGTTAAGCGTAGAAAACGTTGACGGGCAGCCAGTGAGTCTGTAGCTGGGGCTGCTGCTGTTTAGTGAACGGCTGCTGTGTAAGGCAGGCATGCATGATAGCAGGGCCTGCTGTGCCAGGCGTATCTGTGGACGTTGTGATGCCCATTTATCGTGGCTGACAGTCGGGTCGGTTGTACGGTAACACTGCTACCATAAAACTTCAGGAGGGCTTCAAGTGAGATCCAGGGCTTCAAGCAAAAGTCTCGCGTATGGGAACCAGTTGTGAGCCATTACCATGGAGCGACTTGATTAGTAACACCAAAATGTCAAAATCTGCTGCCATCCTGCTAGACCTGGCCGCAGGGTGCAGTGTGATCAGTGATCACAGCCAAACTGCAGTGCTGCTGTGCCACAACACACAACCATGGTGGTGACCACCCGGCCTGCATGTCAACTGCCACTTCACTGAGCCTCATCTGCACAGCGCTGTGCGCTAGCGCTGCACTTGGCACCTGCACACCAAGCTGGCATTCTGCTGTGCAAAGTGTGACTTCCTGCAAGCCTTCTGGCGTCTTCTTGCAACAACACGTTGCCTGGTAACAGGCGTTCATCTCCGGAATGCCTGCCAGCCTGGCCGGCGAGCCTTTGCTAGATCTGACTCCCGTGGCCAGTTGCTCAGAGCTCCTCATCAGGGTCTGCAGTCACAGACGCAGCAGGCAGGCAGGCAGGCACGTAACATCACCGACATCATCATATTACATGAAGGTATAATGTTTGCTTTTACCTGGAGTCCAGGATCCGCCTAAAAAGTTCACTTCACATTACCCAATCAAGCCATAGCATCAACGCCATCGGCCCCGCGCCCCACCGCGGCGGAAGAAAATCATCATCACCAGTGATCAGCATCAGGCCATAGCATCAAACCATTGCTGTTGGCCCAGCGCACGCAGGCTGCCTGCATGCCAGCTTTAAGGTGCCGGTGGACAGGTCGTCGACTGCCCAAAGACTGGCAAACTCAACACCACGTGGTGTTCAGTTGGCCAGCGCTTGGGCAGTTGACGGGCTGTCCACTGGCACTTCAAAGCTGGCAGTTGCATGGACAGGCACAGCGCAGAAAGCAGCGCAGCACATCTGCAATGTCCGACATAATGGTTCTGCTGCGCCAACTTGGTCATGCATCCACATGGGAGCAGCTCGTCCCTTTTCATTCACATATTACCTTCGTAATCGTCATCATCACCCTCAACCTCCATCAGCTCAGTTTCAAAGATCAGCGTGGCACCACCTGCAGCAGCAGACAGTGCAGACAGCAGCGCAGCACACCACCGTTGTGAGTTGTCTCAATCATGACTGCAGCGGCCGCCCTCGCGCCACCACTACATCACACAGATATGTTGAGCAGCTGATGCATACCATCCTCCCCACACAGCAACGTGCGTATTCCCCAAAACACCTGGAACACTAGACGCTGACACTGCTGCTGACAGCGACCATGTACGTCTGCTACGCAAGCAGCTTGGTGATGCATCTGTTGAAACAGCAGCAGCCGCAGCTGCAGCAGCAGAGTCGTACCTGGAATGTCAGCGCCTGCACCGCGGTCGCCATAGCCCATGTGTGGGGGGATACGCAGGATGCGCTTTTCACCGACGCTGCAAACACACACAAGCAGCAGTGGCAGCATAAGATGTGCGTCAGCGTCAGCCCCAAAAAGCAAGACGATGGCATTGCCGTGAGCTGCCCAGTGCAATGCGAGCAATAGTGTTCGTAGCTCTGCTGCTGGCACATACATGCTGCTGGCAGCACAGCTGCATGCACAGCCACAGCTGCTGCATTGTAGTGCACCAACCTGCTCATGGAAGCTGGCTGGCCTGGCACCAAGTACGCTGCTGTGCTGTTCTGCTGTGGCTGCGCCTCCAGTTGGAGCACAGCTCAGCAGACCTGTGAGTCCACCGCTTGCTGGGTTTTAGGAGATTCAACTGAACTGGTCAAGTAATCAGCGTAGGTTGCATGATGAATCTGCAGTTGTGTGCTCACCACATGCCCTTGATGCCCTCATCCCAACCTGCAAGCAAGATCCAACCATAATTGGACGATGCACCAGGTCAGTACGCTGATCAAGGCGCAAAACACCCAACCCCTGAGCAGGCAAGTGTGCACATATGGGTGGTGCCCAACAGGTATGCGTATGCATGAGAAGCACTATGCAAGAGCCGGGTGACTACAGGCATCAAGCACGCAAGCAAGCTGCAACGCCCGTCACATGAGCAGGTGCAGCGGCTGCAACCTGCTGGATGCAGCTGTCACTGCTTTCACAGGCGGCAACCAGTGTTGTGCTACTTGTGCTGCTGCAGGAGCGCACCCTTGATGACGTTCCCAGCTCCCAGCACAAAGTCGAAGGGCTGTCCGCGTGGGATGCTGCTGTCAAACTGCTTGCCGTTCACCAGCTTTCCTGCAAGCAGCAGAGGAAGCACCAGCAGCAGCAGCATTGCCGCAAGCAACAAACTAGGATTCCAGGTGTATGCCACGCGCAGCAGCAGTCGGCTTGGCTGTGCATCGCTGCTTGCACGGTGCTGTTCACATGACCGTTCATCTGCGCCAGCCTGCACCGGAACACGTCAATTGCTCCCCAGCATCTGCGGCTTAAGCATGGGTTGAGTAGTGCAGCAATTGCACACCTGTGTAGTGCACAGACACCTTGTCACCAGACTTTGCCTTCTTGCTGCACTTCTTAGGCTTATCTGCAGGCAGCGAGTAAAGTGCACAGCAGCAATGTTCAAAAAGTGAGCATCAGCGTGCAGCCCGCATCGCTGCATGGCCGCAACTGACTGATGCAAGGTAGCAGTTAATGCTGCGACTGCGCGATCAGCCGATCATGGCCCTTGCAGGGATGATCATGGGGCAACCAACACAACCACTGAGCAGCACTGCTGCTGTGCTTAAACTGCTGCGATCGCTTGCTGCGCCACTCACGGGTGGTCTCGATCTTCAGTTCGGTAACATCCTTCTCCTCAGCGTACACAGCAGACGCCGCTGCCAGCAGCAGCAGGCAGGTGAAAGCAGCGAGCCTCATGGTTGTGCGTGATGCTTGATGTCAACTTAGCAAGAACACCACATACCGTCAGCGACCAGTTTCTACAGCAATGTGTTCAGACAGCTGCAGCTGTCACTGTCAAAAGGGTTCGGAAGGGACACCCACCAGGGAAGCAGACAATAGAGTGCAGTGCTGAACCAGCAAGCTGCACACCACGTTGATGTTGTTGTCTATTGCAGAATGTGCACTTGCCTCGCTGCCCTGTCTGCCCTCACTACTCTTCCCTCCAAAATGTCCATGCCACCACTCAGCCTGATCAGCGAAGCTGCGCTGAAACGGCAAGACGGAACAGAGATCAAAGCGAAGGAGCTGTGGGCTCAGCAGCCTTGCTTCCTCTACTGCATCAGGTGGGGCCAGCTGCTTATGCATGCACAGCAGCGTCGCTAGACGCACAGCAGCCACATGCATGCAGCTGGTGCTAGAAACAAACTTGTGCACGCATCCACATCGCAGTCAAATTGAACCTGCGTCCGATTGCTTGCTGTTGTGCGGTGCAGGCGGCCAGGATGCGTGCTGTGCAGAGACGAGGCACAGAAGCTCTGGAAAGAGCAGCAAGCACTGACAGATGCTGGCCTGAAGGTCGTCTGTGTTGTGCACGAATGGATTGACAGAGAAGTAAGTGTCTCAGGGCTGGCAAGATTGAGATGTCCACAGTTTCTGCAGGGGCAGGTACAGACAGCAACAGCTCCTGCAGCAGCTGAGTGCGATCGATGACCTGTCACAGGGCACAGCAGGCGCAGCACCATCATAGCCACAGGGGCTAAACTTGTATGATGTCTGCAGTTGTTGAGAATAGTGTATACAATCTACACAGTCTCAGTGTCACCAGCCAGCCAGCTGTGAAAGGTGCAGCAGCGCAACCGCCGTCAAAGCCAGTGCCCCAACAGCATCTCCAGCCTTGTCGAAGTTTCCTTGCACACAGCAGCAGCAGCATTAGGTCTCGCCGAACGCACCCTACAGCATGCAATGCAACCTCACCAACACATTACAAGGCTCAGCAGCCGCACATCACACCAAGCAACTCAGCCTGCACCTTGAACATCAGTCAGTGCTTGCATGCAGGGGTAGGGTGTCACTGCATGCCTTTCTGCTGGGGTGCTGCTTCTGACTTCACATCCGGCCCGTGCGCAACTGCTACGTTATTCTCCAGATCAACGCATTTGTGCCGGAGTACTGGGCTGGCGAGATCTACCATGATGCTGACAAGGCCTTCTACAGGGCCTTTGGCCAGGGGGAGGTCCGCACTGCCAGCTCACTGGCGCTGCTTAACCCACTCAACCCTGCCTGGGGCCGCATCCTGGCTGCAAGGTGCGCAGCCTGCAATGCAGCAGATTAGCGTGTCCGACACTGAGTGCCGCTTTTCGTGTCAGCGCAGATTCCAGGACATGAACATATCTATGTCAGTACAGTCCGTAGACAACACCGTGTCGTGGCTTCACCAGGCTGCCAGTGGGTGAGCGACGGCAATGACGAGTGCATTGCGTCAGTCATCCAATACTATATGTGTAGTGACTACACATGTGAAAGCAAAGCCCAACAGAGTAGTGCTGTCCTCAACTCGGCAGCAAGGCCTCAGGCTGATTGCTCACTTTTCTTTTTCACTGCTTGCAGGAAGAATGTCAAGGACAGCAACGTGGTGGGTGAGGCCAGCATCCTTGGGGGCCTGCTGGTGGTCAAGGCCGAAGACGCCGGCATCGCCTGGATGCACGCAGAGAAGACGTTCGGGGAGTTCCCTGACACGCAGGATGTCATTGCAGCAGCTAAGGCAGCAGTCGGTGCAGCGCAGTAGGGGCTTTGCAGTCATGTGCAGGTGCTCTGCAGCTGATTGCTGCAGGTCCAAGATCCATCAGCTGTGGGCGCTGGGGCTTTGTGTTCGCTCATCAGCATCTGGGCTGCGTATGCATCATTTTTACCATACTGTATCACTTGGTGACCTCGTATACGTACTGCTGACTAGAACTATGGTGTGCGGGGCCGATGGCGTTGATGCTGTGGATGTGTTGATTTGGTAATTTGATGATGATGGTGTGCGGGTTTGACCGTAACAGATAGTGTTACACAGTTTAACGTGTCATGTATGCGTTATGACACTTGCGTACATGGCCATGGCTGGAGGGCTTGGGATGTTGCTAGGCTGTTCACTAACATAGATCAGACTGATTTGATTACACGCATCAATGATCTTCCGCGACGTGCATGGCAACAACAGCTGCCTACCTTCAACGCTTCGAGGGCGGCACAGGGCACCATGGCCACGACACAAACCATGGTGTTGCAGGTGTTTGCAGATAGGTCATCGCCTGCATGGCATGCGTCATTGAATCATGCGTACCATGTGTATGGCAACCCAGGCCAGGCTGGTGTGGTCTCTCGGGGTCGCATGAACAATGACCGGGCTGGTTTTGATAGTACGCGTGGTAGTTTTCACCTGATGACTCTGCATGAAGCTCAGACTTTGTCTGCGCTGTTGATACAACACGCTTATGTGCGGTTTGAGGATTATGTGTACCATCAGACGACGGGGATTCCCATGGGCATCAACCCTGCTGTGTACTATGCCAATTTTTACTTGCTAATAATAATCACTCCTTGTAAGCCATACCTTTCGGCATCGGCAATTTTTACTTGCTGTCTTTTGAATTGGAGTTCCTGGAGCAATTCAAGCCGCTGTTACGCGTGGGACGTAACATACCTGCGGTGCCTGTGTACCCTGCCCCTATGACAGATGTTGTGGATCGTATGGTGGCCTGCACTACAGCTGCCGACCTGCAGGCAGCAGATTTGCCGGGTACTCCCTACTTGCGGTACGCCGCGTCTGAGTTACTTGACGCATTTCGTTGGTTGAAACGCTATGCCGATGATCTTACAGTTGGACCTAACCGTTTTGTAGAGCAGTTATTGTATATCAATCAGTGGGTTTTGGGTGGCAACATTCATGGACTGTATCCTACTATTCTAACACTTGAGAAGCAAGACAGCTCCATTGACAAATGTGTCGCACTCGATATGCGCATCTTGACCAGCGAGACCCATTTGTTCAACACCGACAATGTGCATACAACCGGTTGTGCTTACTCGTATGCTGTGCTGTATGATAGGCGGCGACTACCGGGTTTCACATCATCATCATCATCATGTTACCCATTAAGCATCATCACCGGGTTTCACATCTTTTGCCACACAACGGTTTCAGCATGTCACATCTTGCTCAACAAAGGCACAAGCATACACCATACTGCATGGCAGGGTATGCCACTTGCTTCGTGTTGTTATGACCAAGCCGTGTTTCGTGTTGGAAGCGGCCAGATGTATCCACTACATGCGTCGCAGTGGTTATGACGCAGGTCAATGCTTTACACTCACCAAACGTTTTCTTGCTCAACACCAACAGGATTTATATAAGACACCACACTTGCAGCTGCTTGATACGATTAGGTCATGCTATGTCTGGATTGCTCCAGATGTGGGACGGATTTTGGGTGATGTGGATGAATGGAATACTGTGCATTACACGCAGGTGGTGCCATTGCACCCCACTGGGTCCTCTGATATGGATATTAGTGGCAGCAGTGGTTTGGATATGGATTTGGACTGAGGTGTGTGCACGCGTGTTGGGCATGGGGAACGCCACAGGAATGTGCGTGTCCGTTTCATAATAGGGTGTGGTAGCATTCCTGTAGAAACCTGTAGCTACGTAACAAAACTATATCCACATAATATATCGAAGTTCGAGTTACAGCTATCTTCCTAATCCCTGTCTGCTGCTTGGTGTCACCCTGCTGGCGCTACACTACTTCACACCTGCCATTACGCAGAACCATTTTTGCGTACCGGGAGCTTCATGTATTTACGGGGGAACGTAACAATCCTATATCCATTGTGTTTCACCGGCGTTCGTGTTACTCCCATTTTCCTTTGGTAAACTGCCCGTTCGACTTCTGGCCTCATCGATGACTAGGACTCAACTAGCGGTGCATGCGGCTTCTGCATGCATATGTTTTTATGCTTACATGGTTTGCTGGTGCTCACCTGTGTCACAGTTATTGGCAAAGCGCGTGAGGGGGTTGCCAGCGAGGCCCTCGAGTACTGCTTGACTGTCGGGCGAACCGGTGGTAGCCATGTTGGCCCCGAAATTCGCTACGTTTAATGATGTGGATAGGACCAATTTGCGTGCGCTGGTCAGGGACCCTAACGGGGATCTATCCGTGCGGGTGGTGCAACTTGTGCAAGGTCGCTACTCGATACGCTGGGATAGGGCACTGCGCATGCATAGCTATCAGTCAATAGTAGATGGCGTCCCGTGCGACGTGCCTGAGCGCTATCTCGGCACGGAACAGGAGATGTTGGAAGAGCAGCAATCAGTATCCAGTGACATGACTAAGGTGCTAAGCGTGCCCGAGATTGCTGCGCGGACAGGGGTTTCTCCTGCTGCTGTGGAGGTCCAGGAGGCGGGGCAGCTAAGCCGAGCGGGCCCCGCGGCAGCTACGCTGGGGGTGAGGTCAGCCGGTGCTGCTGCAGCGGGTGCCGCTACCGATGAACTGCCCGGTGAATCAGGAGCCCATTCTGAGGTGCGAGGGCATTCTCGAGTACTAGACTATTAACTAGCGTGCCAGCAGTGACGGTGAAGATCCGGCTGTGGCACAGCTGCGAGTTGCTGGCAGGCTTGGTAGACCCTGGTTCCGAGGTCGGCAGGGTTGCCAGAGCCAGAGTGTATGGGGTGCCTGAGCCGAAGTTGGCTAGGCATGCACACTGTACAGTTGGCACCTGGGCCGGTAGTGCCGGGTCAACTGCGACTTGTGACTGGCAGGCTTGGTAGACCCTGGTTCCGAGGTCGGCAGGGTTGCCAGAGCCAGAGCGTATGGGGTGCCTGAGCCAGAGTTGGCTAGGCATGCACACTGTACAGTTGGCACCTGGGCCGGTAGTGCCAGGTCAACTGCAATGAGTACCCAGAGGTCGGTGGATCGTAAATGGTGATTGATGTGTCACTGCCTCCCTCTTTTGCAGGTGGACGTGCTTCAGTCTACACTCAGGCAGCTGCAGCAGTTCAGCCTAGACTGCAGGCAGCATGCAGAGGACATGTGCAGCACACTGAGCGTCGTGCCAGCGGTAACCATGCAATATGATCTGCCCACCAAGGCACGGAAGGTGGAGCAGTATGTGACAGCTGATGTGCTGTCGGTGCATGACCTTAGTCTGGTGTGGGACAAGATACATGACAAGGTGTGGCTGCCCAGTCTGCAGCTGGCCTTTGGCTCCAAGGCAGCAGAGCTAGCAGTGCTACCTTGGCGTGGGCTGCAAGAAAAGCTCAAACCCATAGGCTCAGGGCGTGGTCGCCTGCTGCAGCAGCTGCAGCAAGCTTGCAGTGACTTGCCTCAGCTGTGGGCAGGTTTGCTGCGGGAGCACAGGCAGATGCAGGTGCAGCAGGCCACCATCAGCAGTGCAAGTGCACTGGCGCACCTGATGCAGGCAGGAGCAGCCAGCAGCAGGGCTGCTGGGCCACCAGGGCTGCCCGGCCGCTTCAGGGCAGGAGCCTCTGGTCAGCAGCAGCTGCCCTGGCAGCTGGAGCTGACAGCAGTGGACAGGGCCTGGCAGGCCCGGCCCAACAGCGAAAATTTGTGCAAGTTTTGGAGCGGCACGGAGGGCAGCTGCTACAGGGCGAACCAGTGTAGTGCTGCTACCTCTCATGTGCCTGGACAGCCTACAGCTACAGGGCACAGGTGTATGTCATGCATGGCCTCTTTCGTGATGACCGGGGCAACTACCGGTCCTTCCCTGGTCAGGTGGGCATGAAGCGGCCTGCTGCAGCCCTAGGAGAGGCAGGGCCTGCTGCGGGGGGCAGCAGCACAGTGCAGTCCAGCTTTCGCCAATTATGTCAACGTGTTTGAGGAGTACAGCCCAGTAAAGTTTGAGCTGCTGCCTGATGTTTTCCCCCTGTTAACTCAGGAGGATTGGTGTTATGTGACAGACTGCACCAAGGGGTACTTTCACTTGGCGTTGCACCCGTCTTTTCAGAGGTTTGTGTCAGTAGCTTTTGCTGGACAGACGTATGTGTTCACTGTTTTGCCATTTGGCTTGTCTTCAGCTGTAAAGGCCTACTCTAGTGTGATGCAGGCTATGTACACACCTATGCGTATGCGCAGCATGAGATTTAGCTTCACGATTGATGACAGGCTGGGGTTGGCTTGCAGCTACAGCCGATGCTGGTTGGACATTTTCATTTTGGTGAGACTTGCTTGCTCCTTGGGGTGCCATTTTGGTATTCCCAAGTGCATTCTATGGCCTCAGCGTCAGGCACAGTATCTAGGCATGGTGCTGGACCTGCAAAGCATGCAGTGCTGTATTCCTGCTGCCAAGCTTGCCAAGTTTCAAGCAGCAGTGGAGCAAGCGCTGTCAGCTAGTACTGTTACAGCCAGGCAGTTAGCTAGCATTGCAGGAATGCTGGTGGGTTTTGCAGTGGCAGTGCCTCTCAGCAGGCTGTATACCCATCAGTTGTTCCTGGCCCTAACGGGCCATTTGTCTTGGGACCAGGCCCTGCCTGTTGCTGCTGACTTGAGGGCACACCTGACCTGGCTGCAGCAGTATGTTGCTGCTCACAATGGCAAGCGTTGGATGCAACGGCGCCCTGGGGTGGTGGTGGTGTCAGATGCATCTGTTAAGGGAGTTGGGGGCTTAGCAGCTGCTCAGGGTGGTGTGGTAGTAGCTATGCAGGGCCAGCTGCCAGTGGCGGTGCAGTCTAGTTCTAGCACTTGTAGGGAGGCTGCTGGCATCTTGGCGTTGCTGAATCTGTTGCTGGCAGATCCAGCTTGGCAAGCCAAGCTGCAGCACAGGGCGGTGAAAGTATTGTCTGACAATCAAGGAGTGGTGGCTGACATTGCAAACATGCGCGGGGTTGGCCCAGTTTTTGCCCAGGTACAGCAAATCTATGAGTTGTGTGCTGCAAATGATGTTGATTTGCTGGTTGAATGGAGGCCTCGGGAGGATATGTTGCTGCAGCATGCGGATTGGCATTCAAAGGACGTAGACACTGGTGACTGGGGTCTGTCTCCCCAGGCATACCAACAGGTGTGTCATGCGTTCAACTGCCAGCCGGTTATTGATTGGTTTGCCAGGCCGTGGAGTGCAAAGTGTGGGGTTTTTTACTCTAGGTACATGATGCAGGGCTCAGCAGGTGTGGATGCTTTTGATTGTAGTTGGTCGCTGCCGCCAGGCCAGCTGTCTTACATCTGCCCTCCTCACATGATCGTTGATAGAGTGCTGAGGAAGGTGCTGGACGACAAGGCAAACTGCATTCTGGTGCTGCCTGCATGGTTCAAAGCATGGCACGGGATGCTGAGTCTGCTGCCTGTTCGTCGGCAGGTTTTTGTATCGGGTGCAGAGGTGCAGTGGGGCGAGAGAGCTCCAGCAGAGAAGTGTGTGGCCCTGAATGCGGGCTTGCGAGCGTACCTGGTGCAGTGGAGCAGCTAGACCTCAAGTTGGCACTCTGGTTGTAATGCAGCAGCAGTTACAGGGTGCCTATCAAACTATGCCAATTCAACACTTACTCAAGTCCAGGCACAGCCGGTGCTTGAACGTGGGCCTGTGTGGGTCTACATATTTTGACACCACTGCTGCTGTGGCTATATCAGCAGCGTCGCCTATAGCTTGCAGGCTGCGTCCCAGTATAAAGTAGTCATGCTGCATGGCACCCCTCTTGATACTGTACAATGACTCCCCCTCATACAGCCCCAGCCTCTTCAGGTGCCCCACCACACGCTGCCCCATTGCTGAAGTAGACAGACCCTTGTCTCCCTGCAGGTCCTGCTTGTCTGCTCGCAGGGGGCTGAACATGAATCTGCCTAGGCTTTTGCCATGGCGTTGCAAGCACCCGCTGTACTGCAGGAACAGGGTGCCCAGCTGCTGGCCTACTTGTCCCCCTAACTCCACAGGAGCTGGCCCCCTGTTGCCATGGCTGGCATGGCACATCTTGCTGACGGTTGGGGTAGCTGTCAGGTCAAGCCCAAACGCGGGTCTGCTGCTGCCAGCAGACGCCGCCGTGCTGCTTGGGCCACTGCTGCCGCCACTGCTGCTGCCACCTATGCTAACTTGCTGGCTACCCAGGTGACCTAGCTCAGCAGGACGCCGTTTGGAGTCCCAAAGGTACTGCACTATGGCAGCATCCCTCCACAGCAGCGCCCCAGTGTACCAGGGCTGCTGGCTGCTCTGCTGACACTGCTGTGCCTCTGTCTGCAGCTGCCACACCAGCTGCTGCAGCTTAGCACCGCTGATGGGCTTGGCTGCTGCTGGCTCATACCCCTGGTCCTGCATCTGGTTGGCATAGCCCCCTTAGAAGGTGCGCAGCTCCATGCTGCTGCAGGGATTGCCGCTCAGTGTGGCCCAATCCCACACACCCCTGCGCCCCAACTCCTGGAACCTGGTGCTAAGATGTGCAACTATCCCACTAACACTGCTGGGTGCTGGGCAGCAGCTGCCATCAGCTGCCCGTTATCTGCCATGCTGCTTGATATATGTACTCTCCAAGTACACCACCACATCGTTAGGGTTGCACATCACAGCTGGCTTACCTAGTTGCTGCTGACTGAAAGCTTCTAGCCCCTGCCAAGCACTGTTCCTGGCCTGGTTAGTGCTGTCCTGCCAGTTCTTGCTCATGATCTCCCGGCCTCTGTTAAGTGAGGCCTCATACAGTGCTGGCTGCGCCACCATTGCGGGCACACTGCCAAGCTGGGGCACAGCTGAGGGCACAGCTGGCTGCTGTACAGCCTAGAGGAGAGGAAAGTTGGGGGCAGAGTAGTGGAAGTTGGGTGGGAGTTCCTGTGTCAGCAAGGCAGGCCCTCTCAACTGCAGGCCAGTATGCTGGCTGTGCGCTTAACGCGCCCCAACCTTCCTCAAGCTTCTATTCACAAAAATAGATTGGTAATCTGCCCGTTCGACTTCTGGCCTCATCGATGACTAGGACTCAACTAGCGGTGCATGCGGCTTCTGCATGCATATGTTTTTATGCTTACATGGTTTGCTGGTGCTCACCTGTGTCACAGTTATTGGCAAAGCCCCCCCGCCCACCCAGGGCAGTACTATGCTGGCTGTACGTTGAGGGTACAGTTGGCTAGCAGAGTGCTGCTTGCGGCATGGGTGGGAGTTCCTGTGTCAGCAAGGCAGGCCCTCTCAACTGCAGGCCAGTATGCTGGCTGTGCGCTTAACGCGCCCCAACCTTCCTCAAGCTTCTATTCACAAAAATAGATTCCCCTGTGTACTGCCTGCTGTCACCCTGCTGCTGGCATGACCATACTTCATGCTCCCCACAACACAGAACGACACCCAGAACGTACTGTTGCTGCTGCACTTGTTGCTGTGGCTAATGAGCTATTTGCGAGGTGCGTCAAGATACGAAGGTGCCTACGGCCTGATGCTGTCACTTTCATCGAGGGTTCTCGCGGACTGGACTGGCACTGGCGGTATATGGGCTGGGCAGCGCATGTCACGGGGTGCCCCGGTCCGCGCACCGTGCCCGCTCGGGCCACTCTCGTTGACACTGCGTTGTCCCTTATGTCGTTTCTGCGCTACAGGTGCGTTTGACGATGATGCCTGCATGCTGGACGGGATGCCTGCATGCTGGACGGCTTGCCTGCATGGACAGCCCACTTGGAGTACCAGGAGAGCTTAAGCGGGCGCTCCTGGTCAAGCATTGCATGAAGGTATGATGATGTTGCTTTTACCTGGAGTCCAGGATCCGCCTAATACGTTCACTTCACAGTTGCCTGGCAAGTGTGAACTTGCATGCATCCTCAGACTGGCAGCAGGCAGAGCCAGTCATGGGCTGCCACTCTCAAAGTATGCCATGCATTATGCAAACACAGCAAGCTGAGCTGGGCAGATGCATAAAGCACTGTTGTGGCACATCAATGCTTTGTTGTGGTCACCTGCCAACGCAGCTGCATCAAATGGACAATGCGACAGTCTGGAGCTGCAGCAGCAGCTGCTGCTGTGCACCTGTGACCCCAGCTCGTCTGGATCTTGACAGATATGCTATTTGCACTCCAATCATCAATGATAGTGTGGTCTATTGCAGCACGCGCTGTGCCTTCAAGCCTGGCAGGATGCGCATGCCTGCTGGGGTGCCGAGTAGCACGCACCTCGCACTGCAACGTACGGGTGCTGCTAAACCAGGCAACGGCACGACACCACGGCTGGCCAGCATGCTGCCAGTTCATCTCAAACCAAGATGTGCATTTCACACAGCATGCGATGCGCCCAGCTGGACAGCTGAGGCAATGGGCGACCTTTCCGCAAGTGCTATTTGGGCTGCATGATCCATCTGCTGCAGAGCCAGCTGCAGCATGTGGCACCAGTTGCCCATGCGCATGTTGATATGATGGGCAGCTGTGAACATACATGGCACTGTTCTGCTGGAAGCAACAGGTCACTTCAAAACATGCGCCAGGGCCTGCAACAGGCTGTAAGGCGATTGAACGGCAACACTCACAGCACAACCTGCTGCAGGCTTCTTGTCAGTGCAACTTCCAACAAACAGACGCGCCACAACCAGCGGCATTTTGCGCACCACGGCAGACAGGGCACGGCCCTTGCAACAAACATTCGCAGACATGCGCAATGCAAAGAGCACGCCAGACTGGCTTGCTGCGTGCTTTGTTGTGGAAACTCCCCAACTGTGCGCAACACCCCAACTGTGCATAGTGCCAGTGGCCCTATGCCAAAGTTTGCCTGTGCAGCTGCTGCATGCAGGTGTTTGGCGGTGAAACAAGCCATCGTCATGGGAAACCCAGCTGTCATTAGTAGATGGTATGGCACAACACACGCAGCTGCTGCTACGTTGGTGAATGTCACATTCCTGCAGTAAGCATATTAAGGGATTGGTCGCGTCTGTAAAGGTTGACACAAAAGTAATGTGTCACCCATGACCCTTTGGCACCCTTGTGGGTTGCTCAGCCTATAGAGCCAGCTGGCTGTAGATACTGCAACTAACCAACTGCACTGTTGCTGGCACTGTTGCTGCAGGCCCCTGAGCAAGGAGGAGCGCGAGGAGGCGGCTTCTGCTAAGCGCGCCAGGCAGAATGAAGGGACCCAAAAGGCCTACGCCACCACATGGGCTGTGTGGAAGGTGCGGTGTGCTTCAGTTCACCAGAAAAAACAGCCACAACGGCAACCACAACGTTGCTGTTGTGCAGTGCAGATGCTTCATTCAAAGGAACTAACCCGGTCAGGCAGTGTAGATCTGGATGGACAAGTCCAACAGCATGTTCAGGATATGAAGACACGCACTCACACGTGTCTCTTGTGATTGCAGAGGTGGTGCGAGAACGGTGGCTACATTGAGGGCGAAGCACCCATCGACCTTGATGTCAGCCAGCCCACTGATGAGGTGGTCGGGGCTTTTGCCAGGTTCCTCAAGTGGTATGCTGAGGGCAGGAAGGGTGATGCCAACGCTGCACGCAAGGGAGGGCGCAAGGTGTGTGTGTGGGGGGGGTTGATGCAGCCGTCATGGCGGTCGGAGCTCGACTTGGTGGACCTGCTGCCATGCACACTGAGGCGCCTGGCAGATGCACTGCAACAATGACATGCTGTTCAGTCCGTTGCGTGTGCGCAAGAGTGAACCCAAGGCGCTGGCTGCGCGCAGTGTCAGCCACAAGCAGTTGTGTGGCAGCACTGGTGGCGTCGTGCTGCAATCGCTTGGCTAGTTGCGCAGGTTGTGAAAGGCCCCACCAACAAGGCGTCAGACATACTTACAAAGGCAGGATGTGTTTACTGCCTTCTATGTGCAGGCGAAGGGATCTCAGCTGTCCAGCATGAACGGCGTCCATGCAGCACTGCAGGATGGCGTCAACCACGCCTGCAAGGTCAGCGGCAACCCTGCGTACAGGTTGTCTGCACAGCCAGACTACGAGGGCTACTACCAGCTGTACTGCAAGAAGTCTGCAGCGCGCTCCAGCGGCCAGAGCAGCGACAACGTGCACCTCAGCATGACAGCCGACGACCTGATCGCAATCTGCGAGCAGTTGCTGGAGTCAGATGACAAGGAGGACATCCGCAACCTCTCCTTGATCCTGTACCAGTTTGCCACGGTGTCGAGGGGCGACGACGTCCGTCCTTGCAAGCTGTCAGAGCTGATGGTGCGCTACCTCAAGAGCGTGGGTGAGTGCCTCTCTGTACGCACTGCAGCTTTGAGTGAGCAATGCCTGCCAGGCCATGCAGTTGGGGCCTTGCACAGCAGCTGAGTTTTCATGCAGGTTCAGCCCGTTGGGTGCTTGGGGTGCACCACATGCCACCTTCTTGGAGAGAACGCGACCGGCTAGTTACTTTGCCTTGCACACACCTATGTTTGCGTGCAGTGCGCATTGACTGGTGTTTGTGTGCTGTTTGTGTTGTGTTGCACTTTGCCGTTGCTACTCTGCCGCTTGACTGCAGGTCCCTCCAAGTGCCCCTCCATTGCGGTGATGCAGCCTCCAGGTGCTGGCAAGACCCTGAAGAACAGGCCTGCATGGAAGGCCTTCATCCGCAACCGGGTGCCAGAGTGCTGCCCTGTGCGCGCGCTGTTTGCCTGGCTCTGCTGCCAGTTCCTCCTGAACAGCGAGCCCCTGCCCATGCCCGGTGACACCGACTTCCTCCTGTTCCCTGGCACCAGGCCTGGGCAGCCCATGTCGCTCAACAACCATGCCCGCATCATCCAGAAGATCTTTGAGATGGTCGGCATTGACCCTCCCAAGGTCACACACGAGTTCCGTGTGTTTGCCGCCCAGGCTCTGCACGACATGGGGGTGTCACTGGAGGTGAGCTTGCTGCTTAGGGCCGTTTGCACCAGCAAGCTTACAAGCTCTGTGTGCATGTGTGTACGCATGGCTACTGCTGCAGCTGTCAGTATCCTGTGTCCTCGTTATCTGGTCTGCTCTATCTGGGCAGCCTGTCCTTACATGATGGCGAGCACAGCTCAAGTACAAGTAGGGTGGGAGGTCACAAACCTGTTATGGTCGCCAACAACAGCTGTGCCATTGTCCTTTCTGCCTCGACAGGTCATCCAGCGCATCGGGCACTGGCTGCTGGACTCCTTTGGGACCGCTTACATCGTGCCCGGCTTCACCCCTGAGGCCCTGCTGGCCCTGGCTTTCTGGCCGGGTGCAGCTCAGAAGGACTTCACCGGTTACTGGGCGGAGCGCTTCCACGTGTCAGTGCCCTCAGTGCTGGTGTACCTGCTGGTTCCTGGCTTGGACAGGCTGGAGGCGGCAGCGGCTGACCTGGACAGCAAGGCCAAGGGCGCACGCTCTGGCCCCACCCAAGAGGCTGCCAGCCACGCCAAGCGTATGGTGCAGGTCCTGAAGATGGGTGCCGTGGTGGTGGTGCAGGATGCTTTGGAGCTGGCGGAGAAGTACCCTGACAACCCTCTGCATGCAGTGCTCCTGGAGCAGCCTGCTTTCAGGTGAGCGAGCTGTCAGTGGCATCAATGCCGCTGGCCATAGCAGTGCCGCACATCTTACAAGGCTGTGCTGCACCAGCACGACCACCAAGTGAGGCAACTGCTAGCATCACACTTTGGTGCAGCACTCTCAGTATCTGGCTGTGCTCAGTATGGCACGAGCGTCGTGCCACAGCCATATTTGAATGTTGGAGTGCAAGCTGCTGCTGTGGGCATGTTTGTTACGGTGTGGCCGTGGGTGCTGCGCTGTTGTGCTTGCTGTGCAGGACGTTGCTTGAGCAGTACTCTGCCTTCAAGGGCATGGGCGGCTTTGAGGACCAGCGGCCCCTGTCAGTGCGGCAGCGCATTCAGCAGCTTGACAGGAAGCTGGAGCAGCTGTTTGCAGGCCAGATTGTCAGGCCCGCAGCCATGTCTGGCGACGACCAGCAGCCGCAGGACCAGCCCCAGCAGCAGCAGCAGCCCCAGCAGCAGCAGCCCCAGCAGCAGCCCCAGCAGCGCAGCAACCAACAGGGCATTGCTGACGTGCTGAAGCAGCTGCTGCAGTTTGCAGGCGGTGCTGCTAAGCCTTCACAGGAGCAGCTGGACATCTGTGCTCAGCAGGTGTCAAAGCTGCTAGAGGACATGGAGGGGGAGCTGCCCTTTGCGGACTGGGATGCAGCACTGCAGGAGGATGAGCAGCAGGGGGAGCAGGCAGATGGGCATGACAGCATGGCAGTGCCAGGTCATCAGCAGCCAGGCTCCATGCAGCAGCAGCAGCAGCAGCAGGGGGCCTCCTCTGCTGCCACAGGCGGTGCTGCTGGTGCAGCCGCCACCGGCAACGCAGGTGGGCAAGCTGCGAGCGGCCAAGCTGCGCCACCAGGGGGTGCTGCTGCAGCTGACGGGGCTGGCAGCAGCAGGCGCGCTGCCCCAGCAGCAGCTGCCAGGGCTAGGGGTAGCGGCCGCGATGCCGAGGCCACTGCTTGCACTCCCACCCGTCAGCAGATCCGAGCTTTTGGCCTCGGAGCAGATGCACCCTTGTCGGGTCAGCACATGACTCCCAGTGGGCAGCTTTGCACCAGCCAGCAGTTGCGCATGCGTGGTGTCGGCACCACCTCTCCCGGCGGCCACTTCCAAACGTTCTTCAGCGTGCAGCCCGCAGGGCAGGGGCAGGGGATTGCAAGGCAGGCTCAGCAGCAGCAGCAGCAGCTGCAGCAGCAGGGAGGTGCTGCTGCTGCTGCTGCTGCAGGGTATGGGGTTGTCGAGCTGCAGCAGCAGATTCAGGACCTCACTGCTCACGCAGAGGTCTTGCAAGCAGCTCGCCGGTCTGCAGAAGAAGACCTTGCAGTGGTGCAGGGTGAGTTGTTTGACATACAGCAGGCAGAGACTATGTCGCAGGAGGATTGCCAGCTGCTCAGCCAACTGCAGCAACAGGAGCGGGACCTGTCCCAACAGGTGCACAGCACGGTCACGCGCCTAAGGGAGAATAAGTTGCAGCTGCTGCAGCTTCGGGCGCAGCAGCGGGAGCAGCAGCTGCAGCAGCCAGCAAGCTATGCTGACCGGCGTGTGGCAGCTGCTGCAGCACCTGGGGGCACGGCTGCCGCAGCCGCTGCTGCTGCAGCAGCAGCTGCGGGCACGGCTGCAGCAGCAGCTGGGGGCACGGCTGCAGCAGCAGCTGGGGGCACGGCTGCAGCAGGTTCGGGGCTGCTGCGTCAGATGGGGCCCAATGTGGACCCTGTCAACGCCATCTTCAACCCCTACACAGCTCAGCGGGGCATCTCGCTCAGTGCCTACGAGCCTGCGATGCCACCAGTGCAGCAAGTAGGGGGGGCAGTGCCGGCAGCAGCAGTGGTTGGGGAGCTGGAGAAGCTGAGGCAGGAGGTCAGAGCACTGGCAGCAGGCAGGTCAGAGGGTGGAGCAGCAGCAGCAGCAGCAGCAGCCAGCGACAAGCCTAGCTCCAGCAAGCAAGGTGCTGGCGTTGCAGAGCAGGGCAGCCCGGGGCACACCGCCGTGCAAGCAGCAAGCGCTGCGGCAAGCAGCAAGCAGCAGAAGTCCAGCAGCAGTCAACAGCAGATGGCCTTCCCCAACTTTGGCAACAAGACTGTGCAGCAGGCAGCGGTCTGGTACCACCAGACGCCCCTGGCGGACCACCTGACAGCCAAGGAGGAGGATGACTGCAGAGGTTGGACCCCAGCGCAGATGCAGGAGAAGGGCAAGTCAGAGTGGCGGGGCGGCTTGCGGGGCAAAAGGTTTCAGCGCTGGGCCGAGTGGGTGCAGCTCATGCGATACCTAAAAGCCAAGCAGTGGGAGCTGTCGCAGGAGCAGGGTGCTGTTGTTCAGCTGTTGGATGCCGTTGCTGCGTTGGACACGGAGAGGGGCAGTGACAGTCTCACAAAGTATTACAAACGCGTTGTGGTGCCATGGGTGCCGCAGGAGGAGGGTAGTGGGGATGGG
>CADDIJ020000939.1:51079-79417 GCA_902809745.2 Tetradesmus lagerheimii | reverse complement strand
ACCACAGATCACAAGCCTAACGTCACGTTTGACACAGTGAACATGGCCAACAGACGACATGCTAGGTGGCTGGATGCTCTGCAGGGGCACCGCCTCATTTGGCATTATGTCAAGGGAGTTGCAAATCCTGCTGATTCACTCAGCCGCTACCCTGTCTGCATTGTTGGCATGACGGCTGACCAGCCGTTACACTTTGTGGGTACAGCTGCTGCTGTCCTCACTCCTTTACAGTCCCTGTCGGACTCGCTCTCCTTTGTGGAGCGCGTTAAAGCCGCGTATAAGCTGGACCCATGGTTCACGCTTATCAATACTGCTGCTTTGACATCCACGAATGGTCTGTACTTCAGAGGTGACGCACTCGTGCTGCCTGCTGATGCAGATCTGCAGCGTGCTGCCATTCAAGAGTGTCACGACACTCTTTACAGCGCACACGCTGGCCGCACTAAAACATTGCTTAACGTGCGGCGGTACTTTTGGTGGCCTGCTGGTATGGCTGCTGCTGTGCGGCGCTATGTTGCTGCTTGCAGCTCCTGCCAGCGTGTGAAGGCCTCTAACATGAAACCTGCAGGGCTGTTACAGCCACTGCCGGTGCCAGCTGACACATGGATGTCAGTGGGCATGGATTTAGTTACAGATTTGCCGGTGACAGAGAGTAATCATGACTCCATCGCTGTCTTTGTGGACAGGCTGTCTAAGATGGTGCACCTTGCGCCTTGCCGCAAGGATATCACTGCTGAACAGTTCGCGGATATCTTCCTCGATGCTGTTGTCAAGCATCATGGCCTGCCTGATGAACTGGTGTCCGATAGAGGTTCTATCTGGACTAGCAAGTTCTGGCAGTGTCTGCGTGGCACCCTTGGTGTCTCCGCTTCCATGAGTACTGCCTATCACCCGCAGAGTGATGGTAATACAGAGCGAGTGAATCGTATCATACACCGTGTAACCCCTCTATCTATCTAATTGTATCATGGAGGACATGCTGCGTCATTATGTTGACCCTTCGCAGTCCAATTGGGTGAAGCTGCTGCCGTTAGTTGAGTTTGCAATCAATGATTCCTGGCAGGAATCTGTGCAAGCAGTACCTTTCGTACTGAACTACGGCAGGCGCCCACATCTACCCCTAGACAAGCTCTTGAGAGGGGAAGGACGCCTTGATGTTCCAGACTGTGTTTCTGCTGCTGATCGCGCAGAATCCATTTTGACTGCTGTCAAAAGCGCTAAAGCTGCGCTGCATGCTGCTCAGCAGCGGCAGGCAGTTGCTGCTAACAGGCGGCGGCGTGAAATGAACATTGCAGTAGGTGACTCAGTTTTCCTGAGCACTGCAAACATCAAGCTGAAGTTCAAAGGATCACCTAAGCTGCTGCCTAGGTGGATCGGTCCTTTCAAAGTGCTGGAGCAGATTAATCCAGTCGCCTTTCGGCTAGAGCTGCCAAGTAATCTCAAGGTACACAACGTGTTCCATATCTCGTTGCTCAAACCAGTTTCTCCTGGTACCTCCACTGTGGCTCCTCCGCCACCAACCATGATCGATGGTGAAATGGAGTATGAGGTAGAGCAGATAGAGAGCCACAGGTTTGTGGGTCATGGCAAGCTACAGTTTCTTGTGAAGTGGCTTGGCTATGGTGTTGAGCACAACACCTGGGAGCCACAAGCCAATTGTGCTAATTGCCCAGAGAAAGTCTCTGAGTACTGGTCTGCTGTGCAGTCCCAGTCTGGCATGCGCTTAGTCGCAGCACCACACAAGAAACAGCGCAAGAACAAGCGCTCAGCACAGGCTGCTGCTTTGCCAGCTGTTAATGCTGCTATACGCAAGCGTCGTCGCAAATGATCTCTTAGTGATGTGCTACTGCTTGCTGATTGTCACTTTGCCTCTGGCATGTTCTTGGTGAACTTCTCGTGACATTACTGTCTTTTCAGACATAGCTGCATGCTACCTGTCTAATCTAAGTACATTGTTGTACTTCTGTTGAGTTTGGTCTGTACGCCCGTAACGGCTAGGACTGTGTCTCGTCGATGGAGA
Organism: Tetradesmus lagerheimii; assembly: GCA_902809745.2. Lineage (NCBI taxonomy): Eukaryota > Viridiplantae > Chlorophyta > Chlorophyceae > Sphaeropleales > Scenedesmaceae > Tetradesmus > Tetradesmus lagerheimii. The sequence goes on along the minus strand of CADDIJ020000939.1, from coordinate 77,397 downwards.
AAGCACGTGATGTGACCTGCCCTCTAGTGCACTACGCGGACTCCACTCAACTCGACTTGTAGATTTGAGGGAATTCTCAACATAAATCCCCGATTGCATGCGCGCCTGTAAGGCTGTTGGTTAGTAGCTGGGCTGCGTGCCATAAGCTGCTTGCTGTACTGGCTGTGTTATCAGTGCAGTTGTCCAGAGCGTTGCTCATTGCCAACTTGGTCTCTTATCAGCGTATTGACTGAGGACAGTCAAAGTTCCTGATGGGGGCCTGTAACAGGAACTGTTACTATCCATGTAGTGGATGATTAGACATTACTCTTGTGACTCACACGTCCGTGTGAGACACGCGGCAGTAAATGTGACATTGTACTGCCATGTTAGAACTACGCGGGCCTTGCGACGTAGGCGGTCTACAACAGCTTACGCTGGGCCTCAGGCTGATCATTGGTTAACAAACCTCCTTTTGAATACGCTTCCTCTACGCGTCTTACACACAGTGCCGCTACAGAAGCATGCATATGCAACCGCAAACACACACGCGCACCCAAAAGCAAGCACGCACAACACACGTGCATGGGAGTGAGCTCCCCGAAGCAAATACATCCACGCGTACGCATTGAATCATGCGTATGCGATGGAAAGCACACACGCGCACCCAAAAGCACACACTCGCAACACCCACGCATGCGCATGCTCATCTCTAAGCATACACACCCACGCGTGCGCCATGGAAGCAAGCGTACGCGGCAACACGTGCATGCGCGCACTCAGAAGCATGCACGCCCGCACACACGCGTATGCAACAACATGCGCATGCGCGCTTCGAACTGCTATACCACGCACAACACACGCGCATGCACGTTCATCCGTAAACACACACGCGTACGTCAAGGAAGCATGCATATGCAACCGCAAACACACACGCGCACACAAAAGCAAGCACGCACAACACACGTGCATGGGAGTGAGCTCCCCGAAGCAAATACATCCACGCGTACGCATTGAATCATGCGTATGCGATGGAAAGCACACACGCGCACCCAAAAGCACACACTCGCCACACCCACGCATGCGCATGCTCATCTCTAAGCATACACACCCACGCGTGCGCCATGGAAGCAAGCGTACGCGGCAACACGTGCATGCGCGCACTCAGAAGCATGCACGCCCGCACACACGCGTATGCAACAACATGCGCATGCGCGCTTCGAACTGCTACCACGCGCAACACACGCGCATGCACGTTCATCCGTAAACACACACGCGTACGTCAAGGAAGCATGCATATGCAACCGCAAACACACACGCGCACCCAAAAGCAAGCACGCACAACACACGTGCATGGGAGTGAGCTCCCCGAAGCAAATACATCCACGCGCACGCATTGAATCATGCGTATGCGATGGAAAGCACACACGCGCACCCAAAAGCACACACTCGCCACACCCACGCATGCGCATGCTCATCTCTAAGCATACACACCCACGCGTGCGCCATGGAAGCAAGCGTACGCGGCAACACGTGCATGCGCGCATTCAGAAGCATGCACGCCCGCACACACGCGTATGCAACAACATGCGCATGCGCGCTTCGAACTGCTATACCTCCTGCAACACACGCGCATGCACGTTCATCAGTAAACACACACGCTAGTGCTGCCAGCTAATGCTAAGCTGCGGCAAATGGTACTGCATGAGTGCCACGATGCGCCATATGCTGGTCATGTAGGAACCAGGCGCTCACTTGAAAACGTGCAGCATTACTTTTACTGGGCAGGCATGGCACGTGATGTTGCACGCTATGTCAAGGAGTGTGACTCCTGTCAGCGCAACAAGAGCAGTAACCGGAAACCTGCTGGTATGCTGCGCCCTCTGCCCGTCCCTGGTGACACTTGGGAGTCTGTCAGCATGGATCTGATTGTGTCTCTCCCGAGGACAGCTGCAGGTTACACAGCCATTGTTGTCTTTGTTGACAGGCTGTCCAAAATGGTGCGCTTGGCGCCGTGTGCTGATGATGTGAGTGCTGAGCAACTGGCTGACATCTTTGTTGCTCAGGTTGTGGCTAATCACGGTGTGCCCCGCTCCATTGTCACAGATCGCGATATTCGCTTCACAAGCAAATTCTGGAAGGCCTTTGTGGCACAGATGCGTGTTCAGCATGGCATGAGCACTGCATTCCACCCACAGAGTGATGGTAACACTGAACGTGTAAATCGTGTGTTGGAAGATATGCTGCGGCACTACATTGACCCCACTCAAACGAATTGGGACTCTCTGCTGCCGATGGTGCAATTTTCCATCAACAATTCTTATCAGGAATCCATCAGCTCTGTGCCTTTTGAGCTGGTTTATGGCAAACGCCCCTACCTGCCTTTGGATCTTGTTGTTCCAAGGGGGGAGGAGGGCGCTGCCCACGCCAATGCTACCTGTGATTCAGCAACATCGCTAGCTGAACGTATTCAGACTTCTGTTGCACGCGCAAAGCTGTGTTTGCAAGCAGCGCAACAGCGGCAGAAAGCGTATGCTGATATGCATAGAAGGGAGCTGCAGTTTGCAGTTGGTGATGAAGTTCTTTTAAGCACAAAGAACATCAAGGTGAAAACAGCTGGAACTCACAAGCTGTTGCCAAAATGGATTGGCCCGTTTAAGGTGCTTCAGTGTGTAAATGAAGTAGCCTACAAGCTAACACTGCCTGCTAACCTCAAGATCCACCCCGTGTTTCACGTGTCACTGCTGAAGGCTTATCAGCAAGGTGGTCGAGTGCAACCCCCGCCTGTACCTGAGCTTATTGAAGATGGGCTAGAGTACGAGGTTGAGTCAGTTTTGGCTCACAGGGATGTACGTGTGAGGAGAAAAAGGAACAGAGCTAGGACGCCTGTTCTGCAGCGGCAGTACCTCATCAAATGGAAGGGTTATGATGAGAGTAACAACACATGGGAGCCTGATCGCAATTGTTTTAATTGCCAGGACAAGATTGATGACTACTTTGCTCGTATTCGAGCAGGAGCCGGCACAAATAAACAGAAACGTACTGCAGATGGTGGTCTGCAGCCTGTACGCTCATCAAAGCGTGTACGTTTCGCGGCTGGTGTGTGATTTGGTTTATGTTTTATGCGCGCGCTGCCCAAAGAGGCATTAAACACACACTAAAGACCCAATGAGTGTAGTGACTGGTGTCACTGAGCATACTGCTCACACTCTTAACTGGAATCATGCATCTCGGTGCTGTACTACAACTGGGGGAGCGATGCCTATTGCGTAATCTATCCTCAAGGGTGCTACGCTGAACTCCCTGCAACCTGGTTGTAGTTTGAGGAGTGATTCTGGTGACGACCCCTACTGTGCAGCTGTGAGCTGTAGCAGTTTTGGCCATATATGTTTATATAATACATATGCGTTACATCCTCTGGTGTTGACTGAGGGCAGTCAATCTACCTAAGGGGGGAGGTATGTAACGGCACAGTATAGAATATGCTGTAGGGTCTCTGTGAGAGCCGTGCCGTGCTAGCCTTGGTCAGACGGTTATGACCTAGGCCCTGTTGGCCAAGGACTTGGCTGGTCCAAGTCCTTGGAGGGTCCGACTAAGGATGTCGGAGACGGATCAACGTTAATCAAGTAACGCCGTCAAGAACTAGTAGTCCTTAGCCAGGAGAACTACATAGGCCCTGCAATGTAGGAGGGGATGGGATTGAGTACTCGGTACTCTGTATCTGAGAGTAATCCCCACGGGCTTAACATACAAAACAATTATATTCTTCTCTTTACGCTTCCCTACGTTCCTCAGTCGTTACAGTGACACACGCGTACGTCAAGGAAGCATGCATATGCAACCGCAAACACACACGCGCACCCAAAAGCAAGCACGCACAACACACTTGCATGGGAGTGAGCTCCCCGAAGCAAATACATCCACGCGTACGCATTGAATCATGCGTATGCGATGGAAAGCACACACGCGCACCCAAAAGCACACACTCGCCACACCCACGCATGCGCATGCTCATCTCTAAGCATACACACTCACGCGTGCGCCATGGAAGCAAGCGTACGCGGCAACACGTGCATGCGCGCACTCAGAAGCATGCACGCCCGCACACACGCGTATGCAACAACATGCGCATGCGCGCTTCGAACTGCTATACCTCGCACAACACAAGCATTCATCCGTAAACACCCATGCGTGTGTCAAGGAAGCAAGTGTATGAGACAGCACACGCACACGCGCACCCAAAATCAGGAACGCGCAACACACGGGCATGCGCATGCACTCTCCTACGTACAAACAGCCATGCATGTGTCGAGGCAAGCGTACGTAACACAGAGTGCAATAGTACTTGGGACAGCATCAGGCTCCCCATGACAATGCCTTCTGCGGTGTCGCTCACAACAGGGTAAGCGATAGCAAGCTCACACGCACACCCAAATGAGCACGTGCATGCTCCCCTCTATGCACAAACACCCACGCGTGCGTCAAGGACCCAAGATATACGACAACACGCGCATGCGCGCACGCAAAAGCAGGCACGCGCAGCACACGCGCATGCGCATGCACTCCCATAAGCAAGTACCCATGCGTACGTCAAGAAAGCAAGCGTATGCGATAGCAAGCGCACACGCACACCCAAAAGAAGGCACACGCAGGACACTCACACGCACATGCTCCCCGTTAAGCACAAACACCCACACGTTCGCCAAGGAAACAAGATATGCAACTGCACACGCATGCGCGCACCCAACAGCAGGCAAGAGCAGCACATACGCATGCACGTGCCTTCTCCTGAGCGCATACACCCATGCGCGCTTAAGAAGGAACACGCGTATGCAACAGCAACTACACGCGTGCACCCAAAAGCAAGCACGCGCAGCAAACCTGCATGTGCATGCATTCTCATGAGCGCATACACTCACGCGCGTTTGAAAAGGAAACAAGCGTATGCGACAACAAGCACAAGCATGCACCCAAAAGCAGGCACGTGCGGCACATGTGCATGCGCAAGCACATGCACTTCCCTCGGCCCAAGGAAACAAGCGCATCAAGAAAACATACGTACAGGACATCAAAGCACATGTGCACACCTAACGCGCAAGCATGTGCAGCACACGTGCATGGCCATGCACTCCCCTAAGCACAAACCTCCCGTGCGCTTGAAAATCAAACAAGTGTGTGCAAGCACAAGTAAGACATGACAACACGTCGCAACGGATGCCGACTTTGACTGACCCCGTGCATGTGTTTCTCCTCATGAGAGCGTAACTTGCACTGATCAACCAACAAAGCATCCCGGACGCCCTGGTGTACGACGCGGAATACAACACGTTCACCATAGCGGAAGTCAAGTACTGCACACAGACACCGACAGAGCCACACAAATGACCAAAGCAACAAACACCAACATCTCTGCGAGAGTAGTGAAGAGAGCATGCGCAACTCCAAGCCACCGCAAACACATCAAGAAACGCAAAAAAACGTTCTGAGCTGGCTTAGGCTGCATGATCTCAGCCACGCAATCCTGTGTGTACCCGTTCACTCACTCACTCACTTACTCACTCACTCACTCACTCACTTACTCACTCACTCTCTGCACTAGCCTCAATGGCAAGCTCGCAAGTCAACCACGACACACACACAAAAAGCACATGCAACACACAAGAATGGGCAGAAACAAGCCGGTGCCACATGCCAAGAGTTGGTACACACAATCATGCAACGTTAGTTGGTGTGGAACAATATGGCTCAAACACGACAAACTGCACCCTCAAAACACATACACCCCCAACCACTTACCCACTCTCCTTGTCAGGCTCTGCATCGCCGCATCGCACTGCAGCAACCGCAGCATGTGCCACGCGGCTGCCGCCTGCAGCGCTTGCTGGGACACCACCTGCTCCCGCTGCTGCCGCTCCACCCGCTGTTGTTGCTGCTGCTGCGCGCTGGCGCGCCACAGCGTCGCCTCCTGGCTGCTGGTCCATGAGGATGTTGACGGCGTCGGTCATATCCAAGTGCAGCTTGGTGATGCTGTCGCCCTCGCCGCCAGCCTCGCACCACCTGGCAGCAGCGTAGCGCGCAGCGCAGACAGAAGCCCTCGTAAGCAGTGTGAAGAGACACAGTTAGGACATGTGGTGACAGATGTTGCTGGTTGTATGTGTATGTGTGACCACGCAAGATACGCTTGCAAGAACTCAGCACAACACGCAGCAAAGCACTTACGCAGAAAACTTGCATACAGCCAAGAGATGTGATTGGCATATCCATATGAAAACCTGTCTATCCAGGGGCAGCCTACGCAGTAGTCTGCGCATGGAGCCACAGAGCAACACAAGTAGTGATCGACGCCTAGAACGTGCGCTGTCAGGTCACATTTAAAGTCCAGTCAATTGCAAGACTGGCTGTCAGTAGGCAGGGGTTGCGGGCAGCGCACCTGCCGTATGCCAGGTAGCCCTTGGGCCCCAGGTCGGTGGGGTTGTCGTCAGGTAGCAGGCAGGTGGCCAGGTTGAGCGGGCCGCGCCCCAGCCGGGGGTCGGTGTAGGCACGCAGGGGCAGCCGCTCCACAAAGTCCTGCAGGGGGGTGTCCAGGGAGACAGGAAGAGAGGGCGGGCGGCGTGTGTAGCAGGTGTTCAGCTGACACGAGCGTGCAATGGTGAGAGGAGTGGGTGGGTGGGTGAGTGACTGGGCAGTATGAACTTGCTGAGCTAGGTATGGCCCATGTGGGTGGTGCTCATGATCATGCAGCAACACAGCAAGATGGGTCAGATGGGTCACACCTAGCTCAGCAAGCACAGTCGAGGCACCGGTCCAGCTCTGGCAGCCACTGTACTTGCAAAGGTGGTCCAGCTCTGGCAGCCACTGTACTTGCAAAGGTGCAGACAATAAATGTGGTGCATGTTCACCTCGAGCAAGAGTACGCACCATCATGTGACGCGGCAGCTCCCCTCTGAAGTCTTGGCCTGGGGGCCAGTCCTTCACCTTGAGCATCAGCGGCTCAGGGCCGGCAGCAGCAGCGGAGGCTGCTGGTGCTGCAGTGCTGGAGGTGCCTCCCTTGGGCCAGTAGCCCTTGGCATACCTGCATATCCACAATGGCAAGACATGAAGGGTGGCTGCATTGAAGGGAGCACGATAGGGACAAGGAGACAATGTGCATCTGGTAGCCAGCACCCCAGTCATGCCCTACAGCACATGCCACTTGCGCTCCAAGCCAACTGTGCACTGGCCAGCACCCCAGCCATGCCCAGCCATGCCCAGTCACACCGGCCAACAACCCAGCCATGCCCTTCAAGACCTGGTGCCTGGCCCTCAGTGGAATACAACGGCCAGGCATCCTGGGAGACCGCAGGTCCTGTGACCAAGGTGGTCGCTCAATGGTTGGGTCCACGAGCGCTAGTAAACGGCCAGCGGGTGGTGTGTATGGAGCCGCGTCCTGCCGGTCATGTGTCGTCCAACCATTGATTCATCAGCATGGGAACCCATGCCGACACCCCGGCACGAAAGATGCATAAAACAAACCAAACACAAACAACATCCGGTGAGGCAGGCCACTGCTGCACAGACAATCCCCCCTCCCGCTGTTGCAACGGAGGGATGATGTCACGGCGCTGTTGAAATTACGCTACCCAAACGCTACCCAAACAAAGGGCAGAGAGTTGCAACCATCCCAACCAAACTCATCATGGGTGAAATGCTGCATGTTTGGAGGCTGAGGAATTTATTGAATGTTGCAGCCCCCTGGCTCAAGTTCAATTGCATAATTGTCTGCTGTTCAAAGTTGGCAAACCATGCAGTCGCGCATGCTTCACCTGCACCCACAACCACACAGCGCATGCCAAGCAGCACATCGTCCCTGCAGCACTCACCCTGTGAAGAACGCTGCCGGCTTGATGGCTGGGTCCACGTGGAAGTCTGCGCAGTTGATGACCACCACGCGCTCCTCAAGCCCGCCCTTGCCCGCCGCCACTGCACGACGCATGGTGTCAGGGTCCCAGGGGATGCGGCCCTGTAAGCAGCAGCAGCAGCAGCGGCAGCACAAAGGCGGTAGGCAGCGCCCTTTGTTGTAAACTACAGTACGTACTTGCGGCAGGCAGTGACATACGCCTATGTTCACATCTGACACTGCACGGGGTTCCCTACAACATGAATCCAGCACGAGCAACGAGCACAAAGCAGATTGATATGTTGCAAATGCAGTGCAGCTTCAGAAGAGTAACGGCAGCCTGGAGGAATTGCAACGGGATAAAGCAAACATGCAGTCTGCAAACACACAGCTGCAGTGTTTGAACATCTTGCATAATGTCCTGTGGTGTCGCACATCTGCAGGGCGAGACCACCACGCAGAGCAACAAAAGCTGGTCATAAGTTGTCACGATGTAGACGATAGCAATACCTTTGCCCTGTTTGCTTGTGCTGCAGCACCATCAACGCATCTGCGCTAGGTTATGCAGCGCCGCAGCAAAAATGCAGCAGCTGGTGGTGGCTGTTCACGTTGCGGGGGACTGGATCAAATGCGTGCTGCGACCAGCGCGCTTTTAAGAAGGTTGCAGCGCGCTGCTAATGCTCCTCCCCAAGCCGCTGTCTCTCACCAGGGCCCCGCCCATTTTCAAGTGTGCTGTGCGATCTGAGCTACCTCAAGTGACGGTGCGGCAGTTACACTGGGCATGCCCCACCACACTCCAACCTACCCACCGCGCTGCAACATACACAGCACTTGCAACATGTTTGCAGCCCTTCCCAGGAGCTGACGCCATCTACTGCAGTGTTGAGGAGCGTGTCACGCCGCCGCACTGGCCCCGCCCCACCCACCGCCACCCGCCCGCTGCTGCGCACCTTAAGCTGCCTCACGATGATGGGGTCACCCACCAACCAGCGCGCCCACCACACCAGCAGCGCCCACAGCAGCCGCACAGCGGGAGCCAGCCCGCCACCAACATGGCCTACCGCCGCAGCTGCCGCTGAGCTGCCAGCACCACCACCAGCACCAGCTGCTGCTGCAGCTGCTGTAGGATCCAGGTCACTGGTCGCCGGTGTGAAGAGCCAGGTGCTGCTGCTGGCCTTGCGCCTCCACTCGTCAGCTACAGCAGCAGGCAACGCGCGCCACCAGTCCTCGCCCTGCAGCTGCTGCAGCGTGAGCCGGCTGCTGTCAGGGCAGGCCAGGCTGGGCAGCAGCTGCAGCAGCTGCTGCTGCAGGCTGCCGCTGCCGACCAGGGCCAGCAGGGGGCAGTCTGACAGCTGCAGGGGGCGCTGCTCTGCCTCGGAGTGCGCCTGCAGGAGCGGCAGGTGAAAAAGGCAACAGCAGACGGCAACGGAGATCAGCTCAGCAGTAGCCGGTGCACATGAAGAGGGAAGCGGCACCGCTTTGAGGGAAGCAGCAGTGTCAGCAATACAACCTGGTAGAGCGCTGCATGATTGCAGCAACTAGCATCAGCAATGCATACTTTACCATACTGTGCAAGGAACTGGGAGCCAGAGCAGGCCGCAAGAGGCGGCAATGTTGCACCTGGAGGTGGTATGCATCAGGCTGCCCTGCATTGCAACATCAGCACTAGCCACGCACGTGCTCGCAGGGCGCAGCGCCACAGCCCCTGACGCAGCCAACCAGCAAACAGAACACCTAGTGCGCCCTGGCATCAGGCATTGGCTACATTTCAGGCACAGCGCACACACACACACAACCGTACCAGGTTTGCTTTGCGAAGCCATGGTGCCTTGTAACCCATGCGCTCACACACACCTGACACGCTCAGCATTGCGACTCACGCTGGGGAGGCTCAAGAACAAGAGCCTCCTCACCACCAATACTAGCTTTACCAACATACATGATGGTGCCTTGTAGCACATCCCCTTTGCAGGGACATGTATGCTGAGCATTACGACTCATCAAGCACTCAAGAAAAAGAACCACCCCACCACAAACACCTTCCACACCGGCACTCACCCCAACAGAACAAGCCAACAACGTGCACCACCTTCCCTACAGCCAGTCTCCCCGACCCCAACTCCCTCCACCACCCTGTTGCGCCCACCAAGGGGCCAACAGCACAGCGGGCACAGCGCCATGCCCTGGCAGCCTTACCTGTGCCACCTCGCGCAGCTTCTGCAGCACTGCTGGTGCCCCACCTCCCTCAACCAGGTCGTACGGCAGCAGCAGCCGCACAGCCAGCACAGCAGCGCCAGGCAGGCAAGCCAGCGCCTGGCAATGCATGCTGTGCACGCCACAGCCCGGTGCCGCCTTGTCTGCTGCTGCAGCAGCTGCTGCAGCTGCTGCTGAGGCTGTAGCACCTGCAGCATCTTCAGCACCTGCTGCCTGCTGCTCTTCCTCCTGCAGGGCCTGGTCTGCTGCCGCCTCACTGGCCTCCAGCATCTTTTGGCTCAGCCTGCGCTGACGCTTGCCAGCCCGAGCACTGCCCGTTGCTGCATCACCATCGTCACCACCACCAGCAGCAGCAGCTGCCAGCGTGCTATCATGCTGCTGCTGCTGCTGCTGCTGTTGGCGTCGTGTGGCCCAGAAGGCAGGGGCGCCGCGTGCTGCTGCTGGCTGCTGGCAGCTGGCACTGCTGCAGGTGGGGTTGCAGCAGGTCCACTCAAACCTGGCCGCTACGCATGCAGTGCCAGCAGCAGCCCTGCTAGCGTGCTGCTGCTGCTGCTGCTGCTGTTGCCTTAGGTCCTTCATGCAGCTGGTGCACAGGTCCCACCCGCATCTGCTGCAGTTGGCTGCCAGCCCGACCAAGTTGGTGCCACACCTGCGTGGCGGCAGCACGGAGTTCAGCGTGGACGTCAAAGGCAGCTCGAACAACCAAACCAGCATAGAAGTTGACAGGCAGCCGCTAGTGCCCAAGATACCCACACCATGGCACAGTGCACTCGGCTGTCACGGAATGCAAACATCAAGGGCAGCACTGCTGCCGCGCTCTATAACGGTTGGTGGCACATGTGGCGTATCAAACCGCCCTACTGTGCACATAGCTGTACCAATCACGCTGCAGGACTGTGACAGTCAACTGCCAGCGCACGGTAGTTGAGCACGTGTGCAGCAGACGGCCTGTTGAATCCTGGCACGCCTTGGCAGCCGTGGCGCGGAAGCTGCGCTGCAGAGCTGGTGAATGCCTGGGGCGGCATGCCGCATGCACAAGGGCACGCAGCAGGCCACTGTACTGCGTATGTTAGGCCGATCAGCTGAGTAGCACATGTGGCCACAGCGCGCACCTGTCGCAGTTGAGGCGCTCGCGCTCCAGCATGGCCTCCACAGGCACAGCAGCCAGCTGCGCAAAGCCAGCAGCAGACGCCTGGCGACAGCAACAACAGCGGCAGGTGCATTCTCAGTTGCAGTGGTGCGTGCGTGGTGAACAACACAGCAGCAGAATTGCAGTGGTGCGCCCAGATGTGTACATGGTAGAGTGTGCTTGTTGAGACGACCTGCATACGGCTGTGTGATGACTGTAAGAGTCGCCAAAAGAAGTTGTGTAAGGTACAAATCCATCGCCCATGCCCACTGTGGTGCCGCAGCTAGCGACAGACTTGAACACCGGCACACATCTCTGCACCAGCAACAGGGGCAAAGCAATATCAAGTGTAGCGCAACCCCGGGGTTAGGGCCCTTTACGTGACGTGCCCTGGTGTCGCTCAAGCCGTGACCAATAGCGCCCCCCCCCCTTCCCTCCCATGTGGAGCCGCGCGCACCTCAGCGTCCTGGCCAGCCAGCCATTCAGCCACGTGCTTGCCGGTGGCGCGCACCACGTAGCAGCCAGCCGCGGCCATGGCAGCGCCGTCCCGCAGGTACTGCCCTGTGGGCAGCCGGCCCGCGTGCTCCGCCTGGCGCAGGCACTTCTTGCAGGTGCACATGCCGCGGCAGAGCGGGCAGGAGGCGTGCATGTCGGCCATGCTGAAGGCGCTGGCACGGAAGCGGTAGTAGAGGCACCTGGGGGAGGGGGGTGACAGGATGAGTTGCCAGGTGTGGGAGGCAGAGCACGGACGCGTGAGAAGAACAGCATTAGGCACTGGCAGGGGGCATGCGTACTTGCGGAGCACAGAGCAGTGTGACGTGCCAGGGAAGAGCGCGAGAGATGTGCATTAAGGTGCTGGTAAATGAGTTTTGCTGCTGCAAGCATTGCTGTTGCACCTTTTAGCCTAAGAAGTCAGCAATCAATTCCTGCCATTCTTGCCATTCTTGCCCCCCCCCCACACCCCAGCGCATACCTGTTGCAGTATGATGCCCTGAAGCTGCTGTGTGTGGGGCAGTCCCAGCGCACGTGCTGGTGCTGGCAGTCGTGGCAGGAGGTGCTCAGCTGCAGCAGCTGACCGTCCGGCTGCAGGGAGGTCCAACAGCAGCAGCAGCAGCAGCAAAGTGCATCTAGTGAGAAGCGTGTGGGTGTCCTTGTTTGCACCAGCGCATGGCACTGCACCACCAACACATTGTTTGCACCAGCGCATCGCACTGCACCACCAACACATTGTTTGCACCAGCGCATCGCACTGCACCACCAACACATGCAGCCACGACTCAGCACCCCTGGGATAGGGCTGCTGTGCAGGTGCGATGCGCAACTTGGGTGCCCTGCAGCACCTCCTCCGTTGCACACAATGCCAACACAACGCAAAGGCATGGGCAGACATGCCCAACCCCCAAACTCTTAGCATAGCATAGCATGGGCAGCGCAGCAGCATGGTACACCACATTTGGGTGCGCCACCCTGCTCTGCCAAAGAGGCAATGCACACTTGGACACCTGGACATGACAGCACGATTCAACACAGCACTCAGCACAACCTTGCACAGCATGCATGCATGCCCCTGACGACGACCCCTGCAATTTACACGCACAACACGCAGCACTCGCCATGAGACCCCTTCCACCAGCCACGAGTGCACGTGGAACTTAGTCAACTGCAGGATGCAAGCTTGAGGACAGCCAACACCCCGAAGCCTAAAACAAGATACAGCGCTGCACTGCAGCACCTGCAGTCCTTTTACACAACACGCGCAGCACCCCTGTCCCTGCCTCACCTGCCTCCTGTACAGCTTGGCGTGGTGCCCAGTGGGCTGCCCCAGCACGTACTGCCCGCAGTCCACAGTGCGGCTGAGCAGCGCACCCCCTGCCTCCTGCCGCAGCAGCCCAGGCCCGGGGGCCAGCTGCCTCAGGCCGGCAGCAGCAGCAGCAGCGTCAAGCTCCTCGTCCTTGACAGGCAGGCAGCCGCCAGCAGGGAAGTCCTCCGCGCCCCGCCACTTGGGGTCGTCATCAATGCTGCTGACCGGAGCAGGGTCGGCTGGCACACTCGCATCAGCAGCAGCAGCAGCAGCAGACTTCCTGCTGGTGCCGCTGGCACGCTGTGCAGGCCGCGGTGCTGCAGCTGCAGCTGGCCGCCTGCCACGCCCGGTTTTGGCCTTGCCAGCTGCAGGCACGTTGCTGGGGTCTGTTGCGGCTGCAGCTGCAACTCCTGCTGCAGTGCCAGCAGCTGCTGCGTCACCACCTGGCTGTGTGGCTGCCTTGCTGACGCCACCTGCTGCGCGGCGCCGGTCAGGTGCTGCTGCTGCTGCTGCTGCACCTGCTGGCACGTGGCTAGCTCCCTCTGCGGCTGCTGGCTTCCTCCTGCCACCACGCTTGGCGCCTGATGCCGTTGCCTCCTGCTGCTTGCAGTCGGAGGCGCCAGCAGTCACAGCAGCAGCAGCAGCAGAGCCACTTGCTGCACGCTGCTTTGCTGCTGCAGCCCTGCCACCACGGCCCGCTGCAGCAGCCTTGCTGCCTAGCATCGTGGCAGCAGCGCTGCCTGGCCTGGCCTGCTGCGGCTTTTCCTTGTCTGCCTGGTCACCGGCTGCCACATCGCTTTGCTGCTGCTGAGAGGCCAGCGGCACGCCGCCAGCGTCATGCGCAGGAGCAGCAGCTGCTTGTGAGTCCCCAGCAGCAGCACCGCCGAGCTTGCTGGCAGCATTGGCTCTGCCGTTACGTGCAGGAGCAGCAGCAGCAGCAGCAGCAGCCTCACTGCCTGGCTGAGTATGCTGCTCTTGGCATGCATGATCCGCTTCCGCTGCCTCTGGTGTTGCATCAGCTGTCTTCTGTGACTGCTGGTGCACCTTGCGCCGCTTGTGTACTGCCAAGCCTGGCTGTCCAACTTCAGCGTTAGCTGCTGCTGCTGCTGCTGCATCGCCGCTCTGTTGCTGCGCATTGACTACGGCACGCCTGGCCTGATGCTTGAGGCCAGCTGCGTTGCTGGCAGCGGCTGGCGCAGGTGATGCAGCAGCAGGGCTAGCAGCATTGATGGACTGCCGCCTGGTGATGCAGCCAACTGCTGACGCAACAGGTGCTGGTGCTGCTGGTGCTGCTACTGCTGCTGCTGCCACAGGACGCCCCCTCTTGCGGGTGCCGCTGGGTGCTGCTGCTGGTGGTGGCGCTGCTGTCGTGCCTGGTGCAGTGCCAGCCGCCCCTACGCCATCTTCTGCACCAGGAGATACTGCTGTTGCTGTTGTGTGTGCAGCAGCAGCAGCAGCAGCAGCAGCTGTGTCGCCGTGCCCTGCAACTGTCACAGACCGCCGGGCAGCTGCGCCTGCTGCCTGCTCACCCTCTGGTGCCTGCCGTGCTGCCTGCTGTAGGCCCGGCGGCAGCTCAAGGCCGTACAGCCACTCTTCGATTGCAGCCTGGCCACGCTCGTCAGGGGCGCTGACCAAGTCAATCTGTCGCTGCAGCCGCAAGTCACCAAGTTGAACAGATATATACAAGCGCTGTTTGTCTGCTTCTGCGCCTGCTGCTGTTCCAGGAACTGCTGCAGCTGCCATTAAGCGCAGAGATGCTGCCTCGCGCTTCCCACGCACAGAAGCATGTGCTACTGCAGGTGCACTTTGCTTGCCTGATGCTGCTGCTGCCCTCCTGATCTCGTTCTCCTTGTCCACAGGAAAGCTGTCAGCTCTGGTGAACGCAGTTTCGCTCGACATCGAAACTAAAGGGCTGGCAGCAGCTAGTGCTGCTTGATCAGCCTCGACACATGAAGAACATGATGGAGTTGCACCTGCAGGGGCAGTTCATGAAGCAGTAGCCTTGCCCCTTAGTGGCCTGTTGCCGCTGACCGCAGCATTAAGACCCCCTCATATGCATCAGTTTGATTCACTGAGCCTACACGGCAGCTTTGCATAGGTGCTGCGGTTGTCTCAAGTCACAGCACGCCTAGTTGCGTGCACCCACCCACCAATGGGTGAAGAACACCTGCAGGGTCTCAAGCGCCGTACCTGAAGAATCAAAACAGCATTAAAATCCCAACCGACTCCCGATCAGGCTGCCTGCTGTAGAAGCACTACGCCCAAGCCGTGTCTAGTGTTACCTGTGCGCTTTCGGCTAAAAACGAATCGATGAGTATAAATAGGTGGCGGTCATACCGCTGAGGGAAGCGTCTGAGGATCGGCCCCGTCATGTGCAGTGCAGCAGCACTGCTGCTGCAGCAGTGTTACGGAGGGATTCAAATAGGTTTATGCACTGCAGCCCACACGAGGTCTCTTATGAGAGCCACCACTATACGTCACGTGCGGGGATGCACTTCTTCCAACAACACACGCTGAATGCGGTGTCAGCAACCTCAATGCAGTTGAGATGGGCCACAGTTCTTGTTGGACGCACTCTAGGCGCCACTTAACCGTCGGAGGATACCATGTGCCGGTTTGGCTTAGTTTCCATGGTATATATGGGTACGGGACTCAGGCAGCAGACCTGTTCTGGCTTCGCCTATTGTGATGCGTACCCCTCATGATGTTGACACGCAACTGTACAGGTGCGTGTGCAGGGGAGTTCATCTGGAAAGAACATATCTGCTATACTTGCTTGCGTGTGCCTTTCAGTATCGCTGCATTCCTTACATGCGTGTTGCCTTAGCCTGCTAGGTTCAAACCAGCGTGGTTTGCACCTGAGCTGCAGTGGCAGGTGTCTCTCGGCCCTGCAGTACTGGTTCACTTTGACGCAAATGCAGGAGCAGTTGCAGCAGCACCAGCAGCAGCAGCAGCCACAGCCTGCGCGGTTCATGGTACACGCCCCTGTGGGCACGGGTGGTGCCGACCTGGTGGCTACACTAGTTGAATGCGGTGGTGTTACTCCAAGCAGCATCACCTCTGCACGCATTGTGTGGTCACCAAAGCCAGCAGCAGCAGAGGGTAACGAGACCCTTGCTGCTGCAGGTGGCGGCAGCGGCGGCAGCAGCAGCGGCAGCGCCTCAGGCGCGCGGCGATCAATGTGCTTGTGGGAGGTTACGCTGAAGGAGGCGGATCTGCTGAGCAACATGCTTGGCGGCCGCATCCGCAGCAACCTGCGGCAGGCTGGTCACAGCATTTATGTTGACGCAATGCTCAGTGCAGAGGAGCGGCAGCAGCGAAAGGCTATGCAGCAACTGCGGCGTGAGCTGCAGCAGCAGGGCGTGCGCACCCGGTGGTCGCGTGCCACACTGATGCGCTGGCGCCGTGGTGGTGCAGATGGCCGTCGGGGCAGCTGGGAAGAGGTGCCACCGCTGCCAGCAGAGGTGCCTGGCAGCTAGGCTTAGTAGCAGCGGCGCAGTGTGGAGGTTTGGGAAGTGAACATTTGGCGCATGGTGATGTCAGGTGGTGGTGTCTTTTGAGATGCCGCAACTTTTGAGGAGTGGTTGTTATGGATGATCTCTGGTGCAACTAGCATCGCATCCATTGTGTCGTGCCATTGGATTGCGCTCATGTTGGCTTTAGCCAGTTTACTCCCGCTTTTATGGTGTTTCAAAGCACACTTTTAGGTGTGCCAGCTTATGCCTTGTACAATCCTGATCTAGGACTATTTTGGCTTCAAAGTTGCTTCAATCTCCCTTTTTGGCGCAAGATTGCGTTCACTTTGTGTGGTGCATGCCATCTGAGATGGCGAACGGCCTACGTATAACTTCCACTCTCAATTTGCAGCGGCTTCCTTTGCTCACATAACCATGATGGTTGATAGCTACTCTCAATCACATTCCGGCTGCGGCAGTCAGCTTCCTCAGCAACAGCCCTGTGGTGATGCACGATTAAGAACACACACAATCCATCTGCAAACAAGCTGAACTTGGTGACCAGCCCAAACTTACCGAGCAAAACGTTTATATTTTTTGTTTTTTTCATGAGTTCCAGGTGCTGCTGATTTCTATTTCATGATGTATCGTTTATTGCACTGCTGCTTTTACATGGGTTCCGCTGTTTGACAGCTATGCTTCACAGAAACTGCCAGTTGCCTGTGACAGCTGTGACCTGGTCACGTGACGTGTGCTATCATCACTACATCGTGAACCTCAGGCCCCCAACCCATGCATCAGGAAAAGCTGTAGGATATTAGGCGGACCGTCGCCCGTTTTCAAGCCAATGACAGGCTCATTGGGCATCATGCATGCCTTGATCTGGTAATTTGATGATGATGATGATGATGATGATGATGATGATGATGATGATGATGATGATGATGATGATGATGATGATGATGATGATGATGATGATGATGCATGCCTTCAAGGCCGGTTGCTTGGTTGCTGCTTTAACTTTTACATCACCCATCTCCCATCAGCTGTATTCGGCCAGTGACTCTAGCGCACCTACTATAGTATATATATAGATAGTATCCTTTGACAAGCCTTGTGCAAACTTGCGCCAGCACGCCTAAGCTCGTTCTCGTTACATACGCGCTCAGCAGGTATTTGTTGAGCCACCAGCATGCCATATTGGATACTATCCAGTCACTGGTGACTGAATGAGCTAATAGCTCGCGGCGTGGTCTGCTCAGAGAGGGTGCTTGTACGACAATCAACAACTCATGATGAGGAACTCAGTGAAGTTCACGCGTCTTCATGCCTCTTACCATCATCACCAGCCTGCTGAGCAGATGACTCACAGACACTGCAACCATCACTGTGCTTCAAACCTGAAGCTCGTACAAACAGGAGAGGACAAATGACGGCTCAGCATTGGCTGCGACCACTATCGCAACGTCGTAAAGGCAAAGCAGTGCACTGCCATCCACCGCCGGTGGACCACCAGAAGTAAACCTAAGCTGCCATGCCAATTTAAGCCAATTTCAAAGCCACCCAACCAGTTCAGCGTAATTGCGGGTGTCACCTACCGGCCGTTCACGCCACCGCCGCTCTGTTAGCAGTATCAACATCATATAAAGCGGTCAGTGTGAAAGTCCCAGCAGCAGCAACAGCAGCAGCAGCACCACCACCACCACCACCACCATTACCAGCAGCACCAGCAGCACCACCAGCAGCAGCAGCTTGACCAGCGGCTAACCCAGCGCCTGCTGCAGCTGCAGCACTTCCAGCAGCAGCAGTAGCAGCGCTGGACCTTTCTGTTGAAGCAGGCGGCCGCATATACTGCAGCAAAATCGGCCTGTATTTGTTGTCGGCTGCAGGGCAGTCCATCACAAGGCCTGGGGGCATTTTCACCTCTACTTGTGTCCCAAACAGCTTGCATCTGGCATAGCCCGTCACTGGGTCAAACGCATGGATGGTGGTGCATGTCACACGTTGACCAGCTTTGATTTTGATGTTCCCTTCATTTGTGAAGTCACTTGCCGCACATCTTGTAAATCCTGTCATGCCGCCGTAGTACCACATGGAATCCACCGAATGGTATGCAAAGGTCCGGTGTGGGGACCTGAGCGTGTTATTCACCAGGCTGACTTCATACGCCATGCGACTGACTTGACTGCTGAAGGTCCCGACGATGTAGTCGCAGAGTGACAGGTATACTATGTCGTCATAAACCCCGACAAACCCGTCGCTTGTGTAACGGGCAGCTACAGAGCCTACATCGCAAGGAAAGGCAGCTCAGCAAACATGAGTGAAGTAAAACTGGGAGAAGCAGCACGCCGGGCGCTGCGCCGCATGTGATCTCCCAGACGGTGAACCATGTAGCCTACGTATCTCACCTGTTGCATCGTGCTGTTACCACCTGCACTGAGCCATAGTTCCCCGAAACTCTTCATTTAGCGTTTCGCTCAAAACACATTGAGTTCAACTATGCACTGAGCGCGTGTGTGACGTGGTGGCAGGAGCAGCAGCACGTCTATGATGCGCATGCCGCAGCGCATGCTGAGCTTTGCGTAGTGCACTGGCCATTACATGGTTCTCATGTTCCATGCCATATAATATAATATTAAGCATGACCGCAGCAGGTGCTGTATGTACACTCTCAACTACCCCTCTGAGGAAGCCCAGCATAATGCCATGCACCGTCACAAAACTTGACACACACAAGTAACACTCACTTGTCTGCAGGCCGTTGCCATTGGTGATGACGTGGATATGCTTGTACTTTTGCCGTATCTCTGTTGCTACATTCGGCTCATCTGACGCCAAATACACACTGCATTCTGACCTTTTCTGCTGAACCACGTCACTAGCAGTAGCAGCAGTGTTTGACGCCGTTGCTGCCCCAGCCACCTCTGCCGGTTTTGCACCCGCTGCTATTGCCGCTGCTTGTGCCATTTGCTGCTCCTGCTGCTGCAGCTGCCTCTGATCTTCCGTCAACCTCAATGCTCGCTGCTGCCATCCACTTGACAATCTTTGGTCGCACAAGGGCTCTACATGGTCCATGTATTCCCAAACTTGGTGTAGCTTGGCTTCTGATGCCAGTTTGTCTGTTCTGCGGACGTGGACCCCGACAATGGGCCCACCCCAGTCGTGTGCTGCCTTGAACGCTGCGTGCCGCTTTATTGAGGCCTCCGAGGGGCGTATGAGGTAGCTGGTCAGGATACCGACCCACCTGCAGCAGCAGCAACAGCGGCAGCAGTGTCAGCAGCATGACATGCAGGATCCCAACAAGCAGCGAGCTGCCATGTTGTGTGGAGTCCGACACAGCAACTTGGTGAACAACTGCTACACACCTCCAACTTGTTTATTGACCCTAGCGTCCAATGTTTGGTCACAGCATCCACGGATGGATGCCAGGCGGAAGACGGCATGGCCCCTGGGCAACAACTGCAACGCACATCTTACAGGAGGCTGGCAACACGGCATTCAGTGTATACATTGCTACAGTGTATATACTTTTTCACACTGCTTACCAGATCTCTGGCCGCGTTGTGAAAAGCTGCCCCAATTCATGCACGTCTCGTGGCATTGCGGGGGGATCATACATCGAAGCTCCGTTTTCTATGATGTCCACGGATATCACTGATGCGTTCGCGTTTTCGCTGGGATTCCAGCGGTTGTAGCTCGGCAGTCCGTCGGGGCTGATCGCAAAGGAGTCGCAGCTGCTGATTGGCTGCATGGAGTCAGTCCAACCCGTAGAAGACTTGATATAGTTCGTGGGATACAACTGTCATGCAGAGATATGCAGAACAAGCAGCACAGGCGTTACATATGTAGTCAAAGTCCGCCAACTGCACATAAACTTGAGACCGTACAACTTCGCATGCAGAACATACAGAGCATGGATTACTCATCTGCAATCATAGTGAGGAGGTTGCGCAAGTCAGCTGTTGCGAGGTTGTCTCCACATGCTGCTGGCAATTCTGTGCTGATCATCAGCCAATAGCATTCATCATCATGATGATCAGCCTGATCAGGCTGATCAGCCACAAGCAGTGGTGGCAGCTTCACTGAAGCTCCACTGCAGCTCCACCACTGCTGCAAAGGCCAATACACTTTCTCTGCTGCTGCTGCTGCTGCTGCTGGTGGTAGCACTTTACTTACGTTCACCACCATTGTCCTGTTCAGCGCCACCGCAATTGTGAAGCAGTGCACCACATGGTGCAGTTGACATCCAAAGCCACAGTTTTTCCCTAGCTGGCAGTACAGCTGCTTTGCAGCGCTGCAGTTGCTCGGGTGCTGCAGGTTGTACAGGGCCTGGAACACAGCTCCTGTCACTTCTTTCCGCAGCCAGGCCTGTTGAATGTGTAGACATGAACACATGCAGCACGTATGCAGATGAGATGAATCATTCACATGCAGTTGATCTCCTGCACGTCCAAAGTATACCAGCTGCAGTGTGCAACAACCCGCAGTTGTCGACTCGATTACAGAGCAGGCATGCAACTAACAGTGACAAACACCCTCAAACTCACAACATCGTGACATTGTGCATGATGTAAGCACAGCCAGTTTTACTCAGTGAGCTGAGCGCATGAGTATTCTCATGTTGCGGACGACTGCTGCTGATGGATTGAGGAGGTCTGGGGTACCTTGCAAGCGCACCTGTGTTTAATGCAAGTGTGTTGCGTTGATAACGGCTGTCAGTGCGTCAGCCATCATCAGGTCTAGGCCAGCAGTGGCCTGATCCTCCACATCCTGCACGCAATCAGCTGCAAGCATTTGATCTTCTGAAACCAGCAAAATGTCACGAAACATCATTTCAAAAGCCAGGGAGGCCATCATGCTGCTGCTGCTGCTGCTGTTGCTGCTGCTGTTGCTGCTGTTGCTGTTGCCACTGCTGTTGCTGCAGCTTTCAATGCTGCTGACTGTGCTCTCTGAGTACCTTTACCTTCTTCAGCCGCTGATAGCGGATCTTGTCCAGAATCTGGTTGAGCTGCTGCAAGCTCCTGACACCTGCGGCAGGCAGCCGTTACAGCAAGCCAAGCTTAGTACGCCAGCACAGTGCTCTCTCCCGCTGTGCTTTCGTTCTTTTCAAGCATCGCAAACACAAACGCATGCGTTGCTGTTGCTTTGTAACGCGGTGCGCAGCATGCAGCAAAGGAATCTGGCTAGCCTGGGTGCCTGTCGCAAACCCTTGTGCACTGCATGGCGTTTGGGCCCTTGCTGTATGCCAGCATGACTGAAGCAGGCTGCCGCCAGCATAATCAGCCTTCAGCTGCTACAAGCTCTCAGTGGCTTGCAGCATTACACTGCTGCGTCGTAGTGCTCTGCACGGCATGTGGCCACATTGGCTCACTGCCGTTGCTGCCCTGCAGGCGTCATCCGCTGCCAGCATGAACAGCACCCAGCTGCTTCAATGTGTTACTTGCAGAACACTGCTGCTGAGCACATCTGAACAACAAAAACTGTTCAGCTCAACTGTGTGCATCAATGTTCAACGTGTATCCCAAGCAGTGACGTAACTTGCGCCCCACTGTTCCGCCAGCCTGCAGCACTGGCAACAGCTCTATCGCACTCACCGTGTTCCAGCTCTGAACCCCAAAACTTCTGACACTTTAATTTCTGCTGGGTTTCTTTGTTGGACAGCGCTGAAGCTGCGTGCCGCTGAGCATCCCGCAGCGCCATTTGCCGCCTGCTGCGGCTCCTGCTGCTGTCAGGCAGCTGTGCCTTGCTGCCTGTTAGATGCCCATGGCCCGAAGTTAGGGTCATAATAACCTTGTGATGCGTATTCGTAACCTCAATTTGCGGGACCATCATGCTTGGCATGACGACAGCATACAGCAGCACTCCAAATAAGGCCAACAGCAGGAACGTCCAGTGACCAGGCATCTTGGAGGCCCCCTTCTGCATAATCACTTTTTGTCATATACCTAGGATGTTTTGCTGCTAATGATTGCTTCGTGCGGGCCCAGTGGGCGAGCCTGCCAGACGGTGGGCTCGCCCAGTTCTGTGATCGTGAGTACAGTCCGGCTGATCCTAGGTGAGTTGCGTATCAATGTTTTCTGACAAGTTTTAAACTAACTACAATATCCAGCAGACGAATGCAACAACGGCTTTTGACAGGCCCTCTGCGAGAAGATCCAGCTAGGTAGTGCCAAACAATGTTGAATGTGACAGCCATAAGAATTTAATATGTATTGATAGTTAGCTTAGACGACGCCCTATGACAGCACTCAGCAGGGTTGCTTGTCGTACGGGTGGTTACCCGCCGGGTGACCGCATAAGACGGAGTCCTTGTGATCGCTTTAATACCGCTGTATCCGTCGACCATTCATATCCCATCGCTCGCTAGAATGTTTGCTATGCGGTTCTGCCAGCAGCAGCAAGGCACAAATCTTCGCACCCGGCCCTCACTGAGGAGTCAGGCTCAGCCCGGCTGAGTCTCAGGCTGACAGTATCAGAAAGTGATGCGTGCAACACTACTTCAGAAGCCCCTTGAGCTTGTGCGCTGTGAAGTAGAGAACTACATACGGACTTGGATCCTGCGGGCATCTTACTCTGAGCCTCAGACGGTCTTAGGGTACACTGTACCAGACGATGTTCGTTGATATATATACTACGTACTATATACAACGTACTATATACAACGTACTAGGCAGCGCGGGCTCTCGTCCTGCGCAAGTACAGCAGACTTGCACCGGCCCAGCTTGCCCAATAAAGAGAATTAGACTTCATGTGGCTTACGATTCTTGGAAGCTGTCACAGCTTGCAATCATCACCGCAGACTGGGCGCTAATGAATACATGTCACCAGGTGGCACAAGCATGAATGCACGTGCATCAGTGCTACAGTACGCACCAAGCTCGGCATCATCTATATGTCCGGGCGTATCACGGGACATGCGAGAAATGTATTTATGTACTCAATAGTAGCTGTGTCAGCAGCGTAGCCGGCTCAGGGAAGCTGTTTTGACGGGGTGGCCCAGCACATCCGCGTGCGTCACATAAGTGCAGCATCAGTGCTGTGCTGACATCAGCGGCCAGCCTGGCCGTGTGCAATCAGTGGCGTCAGTGCTACATCAGGAATGGGCGTTCTCAGAGTGCTGACTCTTGCAAACCTGTTCATCTGCTCGCCCGTTAGAAGACTGACATGAACTTTTGCAGAAAAGGTGACAAGGTTCAGCTAGCAACAGGTCTGCTCACACGCCCATTAGGGCCTGCTGAAGTTTTGTGATGCATCCAATTAGCTACAATCTCTCCGTTATATAAAATGGCGCCACACATGATACGGTGTCACCGGGGTTGTTCAACAGAGCTCGTGGCACGAGCGGGGAAGTTTAGCAGATCGCCGCCGCCCAAGCCTGTCTGGGACAAATCATGCCATGCCATGCCATGGTGGCACCAGTCATATTCTGCTGCAAATAAGCTCCAGACAGTGCTGATGCTTTTAAGCAAGGGCCTTGCCAGATGTGCAATGCTTCTCAGAAGGCAGGCTGCCCCATAGCTGTACGCACATGTGCGACAGGCACGCGACAGACTCATCGGATGACTCATCCACCGTGTGGACTGCTGCTTATGACGCTGACCTCCGATGTCACAGCACTGAGTGCTACTGATCAGTACTATCATGATAGAAGATAGAACTTCTATCTTCTACTGTAGAGATTGAAGATTTCTACAGTACTTCCATATTTAATCCCTGTTGCAGGCTGCTGGCTTAAGCGAAGGCTCATGCTCAGCAGGCTGCTGCGAACTGTGCATGATATCATGCATGCAGTGATGCAATATCACTTGCATGATGCAAGGCTGTGCGTGAGATGCATCATGCAAAGTGGGCAGGGGTAGGGTGTCACACCCCGTGAGTCATTGCATGTACGTCTATAATGCTGCTACATTTTCACAGCTCCGAATCATTTGATGATCATGGCTGTGATAGCCATGTGACCAGCATGGCGATGTGACCTCAGGCTCAGCTATGGTCCTACCATGCTATGGTAGCTCAGGCTGAGCTGAGGCAGCCTGACTCAGCTTTATCAAAGGTGTTACTCTGTGTCTTGTCAAAGCGGCAACAGCATTTTGGGTCTGTGGCAAGCAGCAAGCAAGCAAGCAAGCTAGCCGAGGCAACCGACCCCTTCATGCAAGCATCCTGCCTGTGGCACAGGAAGGGCTCTGACAGGGCGGCAGCCAAAGTGGGGCAGGGAGCCTCCTTTTGAAAAGGCAACAGCACTCTAGCAGAACAGCATGCCAAGAGGGCCTCTTCATGTCAGAGCGGCTCTGCCAGAGACACCCCTGGGGGCCAGACCTCAGTGAGGCATGTGGCATTGCATGCAAGGCTGGGCACGCACTGGCATGCAACACTGTCGTCACCCACTGCATACAGTGTAGCCTGGCGCAACGCCACTGATTGCATTGTTGGCCATGTAGCAATGCATGTTTGGGGCTGACGAGGGGGCCGCCGGCTAGTAGCCCGCTCATGGGGTGTTCGCAAGCCCCAGTACTCAGAGTGGAGCAGCAGCACTCAAGAGTAGCCGCTTTGAGGGATCATCCCTCAACCATTGGCATGATGTGCACACCGTGGCACACCGGAGGGCCTCCGGAGTAGCTTGGCTACTAGCCACGATAAGCACATCATGCCAACGGTTGTAAGGAGTGTATCAGTACTGGAAGGCATATGCAAGCAAGTGAAGCAGGTAAACATTTTCTTGCTGCACTGCACTCAAGTGCTACAGTCGCGGTGATGCTGCTCATGTTAACTTCATACATGCAGCACACGCAGCTGTCCGCACCACTTCCTTCGTCTTCCTTTGGACAGTTTTGATGTTACACGGACATCACCTGTTTTCAAACCAATGACAGGCTCGACGAGCACCACTTCTCTCACCTTCGAGATGGCGTCAGCTAGATTCGGCCAGTGACTCTAGCGCACTGCGCGGCCCCACCATGCTGCACTATGGCAAGCGCCCCTATTCCTGACTACACAAGCAACAGCCCTCCTCAGGAGGCGGGCCGCTTAGCCACTGCGCGGCATCCTCCTGCGCTATATGCGCCTTCAATTCCAAGGCTGCCGGTGATCATGATCACAGCGGTTTGGATACGCGCCTTCCTCCTCCTACTCCAGCGCCCTCACCACTACACAATCGTGTAGTGCGCGCGCGAGGTGGACAAGTTTAAGGACTTCCCGGGTCCAAAGGGGCGCCGCGCCCGGGGCTGATGGAAATGATGTTATGGGTTGATGTAACATGATGATGATGATGGCCCCATCTAGACATGTGAGTACTGCACTTTGCTGCATGATATCTACAATCTGGCGTCCTGCAATCCTTTATACGATGATGAGCCTCATCGCCATCGAAATACAGTCACTGTACGGTGAGTCACCGCTAGCTTGTTTACAGCGTGCGAAAGGGAGAATTTTGAAGCGCATACCCTGAATTCTAGTTTTTTTAGGTTCAAAAGGTTCAACTGAGTGACTCGATGCAACTTGCTTGAAGCGGCGCAGTACAGTGGGTCACGGCAACAATTGCATGCCAGTGTGCACTGAGCGTGCAGACGCTGCACAGCCTTGGCAAGGCTTACATCATCATCACAGTATGAAGCCATAGCATCAACGCCATCGGCCCCGCGCCCCACCGGGCGGAAGAAAGGCTACATGAAAGGCTACATGAAGGGCTCCGGTGTCACATCATCATCATCATGTTACCCATTAAGCCATAGCATCAACGCCATCCGCCCCGCGCCCCTCAGGAGCGGAAGAAAGAGGGAGCACTGCTCCATTGTGTTTGCAATTATTACGCACATCCCAAGCTTGGACAAGATACTCAGCAATGCTCCTAGATATCACTCGGCACAC